>JAWWMW010000423.1:0-11488 GCA_035048345.1 Echeveria elegans
GGGATGTCGGGGTAAGGAATCCTAATGTTACCAATTGTGATAGCTTCTAAAGTCGGATAGTAGTAACTAAAGGTTCTTCTTTTTTTTCATCAGGGGCTAGTCTAGTGGTTATGGAGTGCGTATTATAAACCACACTGCATGCTAAAGCAGTGGGCTCTAATGTGAGTTTAAAAAAAATAAAAAATAGAAGGTTCTATTGAAACAAGTGGTGTTGAAATGATGCCAGGTCCTGTAACGGTTGCGTGCCGAAGTTGATTTTGCTTGATTTTGAACCTTCGGAGTGTGGGACTAATCAATAGGAGAATTTCCCGCCCATGGTTTTATCCATTTGACCGATTAGAGACCCCGGGCCGATTCCTAGTCCGATTATACCCGAGGCGGCTTCACTGTATGTGCCTTGGTTGTGAAACCCACATCCGAATAAGATTTTCAGGAATTTAGAGGGTTCGAGAGGGAAGGTTTGAGTGGCGAGAGCGCCCGGTGATGGATCCATTGGCATAATTGAGGTAGTATCCATATTTGTTGGAGCTATCGCAAGTCGAGTGGAATTCATCTACATGTCTGCATTCCGGAGCAGAGCATGGGATGGATTTGTAAGTGGATGAATTAGTTGGATCGAAAAATGGAGCATTTTGTTTGTTACTGTTCGAGCACGATTTGCATTGAGTCCAGATGAAATTACTGCCTCTGTCCGCGATTGCGAGGATTGGAACCTCAAAGGTGTGAACATCTCCAATACAGATTATTCATTTTCTAGTGCTGAATTCATTCAACTTCCGTAACACCAGATTACCACAATAAGCGCAATTTGTGGGTTTTTGTAACAAAAATATTTTAATGGGTAGGATCGAATTTTATGGGATAATACCAAAAAATTCATCTGCGCCAAACTTCCACAAACGCGTTGAAATCATTCAGTTTCACATCCGCACCATCAAAATTCACAACGATCTCCGGTGCCTTAAACGACCCCGATTCATAGCACATGTTCGGTCGCTGAGTCTGTTCGACTCGCTTTGCACGCACTTGTTTCGTAATCTCAGCCTCGATCTTGGTGTAAAATTCTTGCGGAAGGACGAGAAGCGTAACGCTGGAGTCAATCCTGGTGCTGCCGTCATTACCATAGGGAGGAAACGAAATCCTAACGTTACCGATTGTGATCGCTTTTAAGTATAGGCAGTAGTCTCCATCAAACTCATCAATAAAAAGTGGCGTTGTAACAACGCCTTGTCCAGAAACGACCGCGTTTTTACCGAAGTTGATCGCGGTTGATTCTGTGCCGCCGGAGAAGTGTGGGATCGCGCTTGATTTTGTACCAAAGGTTTCCCGTTGTATAAAAACTTTTGAATATTGAGGTGATATCTTTTTTGTTTCACACAAATACTTGAAGGTTGTTTGATGAACTCTTTTCTTCATGTATATATTTCAATTGCACACAGTCACAACTTACGAGTACTTATTACATTTTTTTGTAACCTCACTTTGTTTGTCATTACAAATTTGAAAACTCAAAAACCTGAAATTGAGAACAGTAATACAAACAACATTCACCAAAATTAGAATAGATTTGAATCAATGAAGATTTTGATATCGATTAACTGAAACGTAAATTAACAATCACCACACCACCCCTGAATTCAATTTTTGGGTCCGTCCCTGCAACAAATTGCTACATGTGTTCTCATTGACATCCCACCAGCTTTGTACAGTTTTTAGTCTTGTGGAGTATTATTTAGATCTGGGGAGGTTTTGTAAGTAGTGAAACTTTAGGACAGGTTATATCTTTGAAATTTGCAGGTTATGCAATTATCTAAAGATATAGGGGTAGGTTTTGAATTCCTTTCTATCTTCCCAACTACACCGGCAACAGCCAATTTTGTAGATCTTCTCCGATCAAAATTTTCTTCACAAACGCTGTAGTACCATTTGTAACATCTTTTCAGTCGAATTCAACGTATCAATAATTGTATTCAAGCATAAGCTAGCCGCAAAATCAACCTCCAAAATGTCACATTCTCGCTAATCAACTTCCAAAACATTTACAAAAATTGTCAAAAACCTGTTGTTCGGTAGTCAGATCGAATAGTTATGGAAGTGCTAAATTCATTCAAATTCCATAGCATCAACCAACAAGGTTAATAGAAATTTCAACCGCTACTCGACAACATTACCGCAAATCACCTTAAAAATCCTTATAAATATATTCAATCACAAGATTTCGAACTCCACACATAAATCACTTTGAGTAGCTACTACAGTCATCAGGCTTGTACGAAACAGTCTTCTTCAACTTATCATACCCAGCCAAAAATTCATTTGCGCGGAACTTCCATTATTCGCCTTATCATGAAGGCAAGGCCGCAAAGCAAATCAGACCATCCTCCACTTCAAAAAACGAATTGAAATCATTCAATTTCACATCCTCACCATGAAAATTCACAACAATATCGGGTGCCTTAAACGACGCCGAATCATAACAAAAGTATGGCTCCTCCTGTCAGAGTCGATTATGGTGTTGCCTTTGTTAGCCTCGCCCGGGTAGCCGGGGTCGGGGAACGGAATCCTAACGGTACTCACTGTGATCGCTTCGATGGTTAGTGAGTAGTCAGTGGGTTTCTTTGTAACAAATGGTGTTGAAACTACGCCTTGTCCTGAACGATGACGTTTTACCGAAATTGATTGGGCTTGAATTTGAACTGTTGGAGTGTGGGACTAAGCAATAGGAGAATTTCCCGCCAATGGTTTTATCCATTTGACCGATTAGAGACCCCTGGCAGATTCCTAGCCCGATTACACCCGATGCGGTTTTGCCGTGTGTGCCGTTGTTGTCAAACCCACAACCGAATAAGATTTTTGGAAATTTGAGGGTTCGAGAGTTAGAGTTCACTACACCAAAATGTCACTCTCGCAACATGCGTAAAATGTCGCATAGGGGCCTTATACGTAGCGTGATACTAATGTGACAAAACACGTGTCGCAAAAGGTGTGTCACGTCTGTCGCGTGGCGTAAGTCTGTTGTGACATGCTATTTTTGGCATGTCACAACAACCTTGCGACAAACTCGTTATTACGTTGCAACAACATTTTGTTTCATCCTACTATTGCAACACGAAATAAATTAGTCTTATAGAAATAATTAATACAATAATATTTCATTATTTCATTTAATGATTATATTTTTATTATTTTTGAAATATATTAGAAATTCATTATTAATTGAAATATAAAATAATAAAAAATTCAAAAAATTCACATCATTTTATTACTTAATGATTACAAATCAAGGATTGATCAATACTTGATATAACATCGAACAAAAATACACAAAACTCAATCCTTCTATACAAAAAATTGAAGCTTCACATTCATCATCCACATCATCTATGACCGGAATGATGACCTTGTTTAAAGCTTCTTTCAGCATCAATGCGCCATCGCTCGCGTCACTGACACCCACACCGTTGACTCCAAGTCCGGCACGCACCATGTCTTCAATCGCCTTTAGCCTCCCTTGCATATCTTCAACAGATCGATCAACCAGTAAGAGTTGGAGTTTATCCTTTACTTGAGTCTGTACATATGCAAAACAATTTGACTAAGTTATCAAAAACACAATATACACAGCAGTTTCTACTAACCTAAAATGTGCAAGTATGAATCAAATCTCATAGAAATGCATCCATTTTAAAAGAAAATGTTAATGAAGTAGAGGAAGAATGTACCTACAACTGAATTGAGAAAATGGCAAAGCTTTGAGGTTCAAACACCAACTCCTACATGAAAGGATGCAAACACATGCTCTCAGAGTTGGCCTTTCAATAATATAGGAACCACACTGTTGCAATCATTTTGGCAATAACATATCAAGCCTACAAAGTATACCAAAACATATCTCTAAATATGAAAATTGATACTGTCCGGGTACATGTTTCAAACTAACCAAGCAAAGGAGTTAACCACGAATTGATGGTTCTGAAAAATGTAACTACATAAAGAATCACAAGGTGCAATAAACAGAGAGGGGAACTTAAGAGTTAAGAAATCAGCTCAGAAGATTGTTTGAAGCTAGACTACCACTCCTCTCAATTCTAACCAAGTGTGTTGTCCCTAAGAATCAGAATACCTGCTGATGCATCCATAGCACCTTTCATCAGGCACTCATTTCCAAAATTCCCCCAGATGCAGTAAGCCTAAAAAACATGAAGTTCAAAATACAAAAAAAAATAGAAAAATGTATATAAAATTGAAGCCATAAGGAATCACTACTGCAACATATATACATCGATGGATGCGGCCAGGAATCGTTCTCCTTTAATCGGTGTGAAAACCGAACAGGAGTTAAGGAGGAGTACAAGGAGAGGTGTTACGTGCGGACGATTTTATGGTGCTTGAAGAGCCATGATCCGATAGCGAGCGGTATCTGCGGAACCGAAGCCCTAAAACTCGGCGAAGGAAATGGCTCAGTGTGTTGCTGGGTAAACAATAGAGTGGTGGTGCTCGTTGGCTTCTCCAAGGGCGTACGGTTCGTCGATAGCTAGAGGTGTTCATCGATAGGGTTTGGTGGAGACAAGGCGAGGGACCAGAGAGGGATTAGGGTTGGATGGAGGCGAGGCAAGGGACCAGAGGAGACCGCGTTCGTCGATGAGGAATCATTGATGGATTAGGGTTTGGTGGTTCGTGAAGCTGTGATGGGATTAGAACCATTGATGGAAAATTCAACGGTTCAGATTTAAATCTGTGTAAAATCATGAGAGTGGATATGAACCATTGATGATGAATGTTATTTTAATGGTTCAGATTGAGATCTGTGTAAGTTGTATGAAAGGATTTGAACCATTGATGAAAGTTCTTTTAACGGTCCAGATTGAAAGGGTTGATTATATGAGGTAAAGCTAAGCTATATAAAATAAAATATCAAATAAACTAAAAAAAAGCATCAAAAAATTTTAAAATTAAAATTTTTAAAAATTATAACAATTCTATATGACAAAAAATGACAAATTTATAAAATTAAATATATTAGTATGACACATGTTTATGTGTTTGGAGGGTTGAAGGGTTTGAAGGGTTAGGATGGTTAAGGGTTTAAGAGGGTTGTAGGGTTGAAACATTTTTTTCATAAAATGATACTCATATAACAAAATCATATGTTTATTTGCATGAAATATCTAATTTATTAAAATGTTAAGAGGGTTTGACGATTTTATTATGTATATTTATGTATATTTTCTAATTTTCTAAAAAAATTAAGTTTTTCTATTTACAAAGATGGTTAAGTGAAAACTTAAAATTTTATACAGGTGGTTAAGTGAAAACTTTTTTATACAGCAGGTTTTGCAAAATTTACTCTAAAATAAAAGAATAAAAAATAATTTTTAAAATTTTCAAAATCTCAAAAATAATGACAAATTTTATTTACAAAAACACAATGACAAATGTATTTTAAGGGTTTGGAGAGTTTGGAAGGGTTAAGAGGGTTTTAAGAGTTTGAAGAGTTTGGAGGGTTAAGAGGGTTTGAAGAGTTTGAAGGGGTTAAGAGAGTTTAAAGGGTTGGAGGGTTTGAAGGGTTTGGAGGGTTAAGAAGGTTTGAAAGGGTTAAGGGTTAAGAGGGTTTGAAGGGGTTAAGAGAGTTTTAAGGGTTTTGAGGGTTTGGAGAGTAAGAGGGTTTGGTGTAGTCTTTTTAACAACTGTAATACGTAATGTTTGCAAGTAAGAATGCATATTTTAACTAAATTAGAGGACTCAAACTTTCAATATGACAAAATCAAAAATTACAATAGGACTCAAACATGTTTTTTCTTGTAAAACAGTATAATAAAATCATATTCATAGGTTTTGTTCATTTCATGATGAGAAAAAGTTAGTTTTAATTAATAATTGAACATAATTAAATAATAAAATTAATCTATTGATTTTAAAGGATTAAGAGGGTTTGAAGATTTTAAAGGCGTACGAGGTTTTTGAAGAGTTTTGAGGGTTTCGAGGGTTTCGAAGGAAGGGTTTGGAGGGTTTGAAGTAGTTTAGAGGGTTTGGAGGGGTATGAAGGGTTTGAAGGGGTTAAGAGGGTTTGAAGGGTTAAGAGGGTTTCAAAGTGTTAAGGGTTATGAGGGTTTGAAAGGTTTTGAGGGTTTGGAGGATTTGAAGGGGTTAAGAGGGTTTGAAGAATTTTTCAAAGTCCCTCTCAATTTTAAGTAAAGTATCTAAACATATAATTAAACATATATAACCCTAAAACGTGAATTAATAATTGAACATAATTAAATGATGAAAGTAATTACTTGTTCGCAAATAGGGCAACAATCCAAATGCTCAAATTCTTTGTAGACAACAGAAGTGGGTGGGGAAGAGGTTTTAATGCACCCGTACGGCCAACCTTCTATGAGACATTAGATTTTTTGTTGCGAAAAATATTTTGTCACATAGGTTACAAGCAACGTAATAAACGGTGTCTCATAGATGTATGTCGCGTTTCAGTTTTATCGCAACACTAAGTAATGTGTCGCTATAAATATGTCGCATTAACTTACTTAAGTGACATTATTTAACGCAACAAGTAACTTCTGTTACTTTAAACCAATGCGACATAGGATCGGGCAACATGTAATATTTTGTCGCAATAGTGACATTTTGGTGTAGTGCATTGGACCTCACACATACTATGTGACAAAGCAGCTCATCATCCGTCCTTGGTCTCATAGATGTTCTCATCGAAAAATGGAAACTACTATGCCCCCAAGCTGCGAGCGAATAAGAGTCATCAGATATACATTTCGTTCACCCACCTGAAACATACCCGTGAGAGAGGGGTGGCTGTGGCCCTTGTACATACACTTAGACAACATATGAATTGTAATATTTTGAGTTAGCTTTCCAACAAATTTTGTTTCATCTCCATCAAATCAACGACAGATCATCTAGAAGCATTTGAAGCACGAAAGGTTAAGAAACATTAGCGAAAGGCGCCATTTAACCAAAAAAAATGGCGCAAAATTAAGTTGAAATTCCTAGTCCATATTAAATCGAATTATTTTAATTTATTTTCTATAAATATATATAACTAATACTGTGTTTAATCAATTCCGAACTCTAAACCTAACCCCTAACACCTAAACCCTAAGCCATATAAACCCAAACCCCTAATACCTAATCGTAATCTTAAACTCCGAACCCTGAATCATATAAACCCTAACCCCTAACACCTAAATCCTTAACCTTAAATTTTAAACCCTTAATCCTGAACCTTAAGCCATAAACCCTTAACCTTGAAGCCTAAACCCTAACCCCTAACACCTAAACACTGAACCCTAACCCCTAAATTGTACATTGATTGTATTTTAATTTTTGTTGTTATACACTCATTAAAGTGTATATTGATTGTATCATATATTGTTACATTGAAACTAAATGACATTCGAAATAATACCAAATATTAGAACTAATAAGTTTAGAATTGTTAAGTATTGTAATTTGAAATATTCCAATTTTTGAATTAGTAATTAATATAATTTTAGAATTTATATAATTAATACAAAATTGATTTATAATTTAATTTCAAATTTTTTATTTTTTTTAAAAAAATAGATCTATTTTTTTAAAAATATTTAAAAATCAATTCTAAATTTTAAAAAATATTTTAAAAAAATAGTATTAGCGACCACGTGGTCGCTAATTTAATCCTAATTTTTAAAAAATAAATATTAGCGTCCACGTATATCATAATATTTTCTGCCAATTTTTTTCGCGCCAAAATTAGCGTCCACCTAGACGCTAACTTTTTTCATCCAATTTGACCTCCGCGTCCATGTGGACGCAAAATTTGGCATCCACAATTTATTAGCGTCCAGTATGGGTTGATCGCAAATTGTTGAACGCTAAATTGCTAGATTTCTGTAGTGTACAAGAACAAGTTGGACTAGAAAGGAAATATCACCAGGAACAAGTCTAGACTAGTGGCTCAAGGATATATGCAAGTGGAAGGAGTGGACTTCGATTAAACATTTGCTCCAGTGGCTAGACTGGAAGCTATCAGACTACTTTTAGCCGTTTCATGTCATCTGAAATTCAAGTTATATCAAATGGATGTAAAGAGCGCGTTTCTGAATGAATCAAAACGAGGAAGTTTATATTGCCTAACCTAAAGGATTCGAGGACCAACACCATCCAGAGTATGTATACAAGCTCAAGAAGACATTGTATGAACTGAAGCAAGCTCCTCGAGCATGGTATTAGTATCTGAGTCAACAAGGCTATAAGTAAGGAGGGGTTGACAACACTCTTTTCATCAAGAAGGAGGGGACATGTTTGGTTGTCGCTCAGATATATGTTGATGATATTGTTTTTGGAGCTAACCAAAAGGCTATTGTTGACAAGTTTGTTGAACAGATGAAAAGTGAGTTCCAGATGAGCATTGTTGGAGAACTAACTTATTTTCTTGGCCTTCAAGTGACTCAAAAGGATGATGGTATTTTTATTAGTCAAAACAAATATGTTAGTAATCTGGCGGAGAAGTTTTGACCACAAACCGCAAGTCATAAGAGAACCTCTGCGGCGATTCAAATTAAAGTAACGAAAGATGAAGCTAGAAAGAGCGTTGAATAGACTTTGTATCGTAGCATGATTGAGAGTTTATTGTATCTGACCGCGAGCAGGCCAGACATTTGCTATGCAGTTGGAGTCTGTGCCAGATATCAAGCTGACCCTAAAGAATCTCATATGAGCTATGTCAAAAGAGTTATTCGATATGTGGCTGAAACGATTAACTATGGACTTGGTACACTAAAGACAACAACGCTTTAATAGTTGCTTACTCAGACGCTGGCTTGGCAGGAAATGCAGCCGATAGAAAGAGTACATCTGGTGGATGCTTCTTTATTGGTAATAATCTTGTCTCTTGGTTTAGAAAAAAGCAGAATTGTAACAGGGCTTGCGGAGAAGCCCCCAAACTAAGCCTTAAAGGAGCCGAACTGAGTTATCAATCTCTGTGTCGTTTCCCTAAACCTAAATTGAGCACTCAATTTGAATGCCAGGGCAACAACAGTATGGACGCGACATGCCAATTTTAGTAGCACGGAGTCTGTTGATAATAATCCATTTCATGTAGGCGTTAGTTTGTTTCATATGAACTTAAAAACCATTTTATTTACAGTACTTGATAAACCATTTTGATTTTGATTTTTTTTGCATTCGATGCTTCAAACGTTGTGTTATCTCCTAAGCACAGTTGCATACTTTTCTTGATATTAACGATTTTTGATATTGATAATTGCGTCGATTATATTGGGAAATTCTTGTATTTTTTCAAGTTGTGTAAACAGGATCGCATACATATGTAACTAAGTGGCACGTCAAGTAGCTGAAATCAGTATGGTCATTTGAGATTTACAACAGTTCAATGAAAATCAATGTGCACCAGTACCAATCATTGGATCTCACACAAACTATGTAACCAGCAGCTTATCATCCGTCCTTGGTCTCATAGATGTTCTCAACGAAAAATGGAAACTACTATGCCCTCAAGCTGCGAGCGATTAAGAGTCATCAGATATACATTTCGTTCTTCACCCTCCTGAAACATACCCGTGAGAGAGGGGTGGCTGTGGCCCTTGTACATACACTTAGACTACAGGTGGCATCTTTCATTACTACACAAAGGCGCCTTTGTATTTAAGCAGCTATGACACCAGAGACCCACGGAACAATTTGTGGAGCAGTAGGGTGCGAAGCTCTATATGATTCAGAGTACCGGTCCCTGAAGGAAGCTTTAGGGACTTCCGCCTGCAATTCAGGTGAGTGGTTAATAGTCGAGGGAGATAGAAATATCTTATGTGAAATCAAATTAAGAGAAGCAGTTATGTTTAATACTCACAAATTTAAGCCAGCATTCTTGATATTTGTGTTCATAAATATCTGGAGAGAAACAGCCCGTCTCTGAAGGGCAATAAACCCATATATTACACTTCATAGCACCGGGCTTGGCAGTTTTAGCTTGATCTAAGCATGCCTGACAACAATCAGCAGCACTATCTTTGTGGTGAGTAAGGCCCCAGCGAACTGCCATGCCACCATAATCCGTATGGATTTCAGTACGGCATTCTGGTGGAAGTGGCCTGCCTGGTATGACGTCTTCATCTATTGAGAACAGGAAAATTGATCACTAAACGAGTACCATCTTGGGGAAAGTACTAATACACGCAATAAAGATGACGTCAGCTTCACAAAACAACTGTTACCAAATTCAGGTTCACTCTCGGGTTTATCATCATGTTCCTCATGGATGACTTCTTTTGGTATCCAAAGCCCTATACTCTCCAACAAATCTTCCCAATCAGATTCCAAAGCTTCCAATAAGATCCCTGCAAACAGGATGAATGTGAAGTGCAATCACGCAAGTAAAAACTCAAAATTCAATGCAGAACAGTAATCATAAACATACCAGCCTCTTCTTGCGAGAAGGGCAAACTGGTAAAGTTGTTCCCGGGACTCAGGTCTTTCATTTCCCTCACTTTTTCCTTACGCCAGGTTTCGAGGGCATCTGATCAGTCATGCAAAAAGGAGAAGCTTGTTAGGTGCATTGAATCACCATGTACGGTATGGAAAAAAGTGCCCATCCTTTTGCCTAACTATTCACAGCCACACATTAGATTTGTTAGGCTGCAAAGGTAATGTACTTTTTATTAAAATTAACACCTTAAAATAAGAAAAAATATATTTCCAAAACTTAACAACAGTTACAAGTAAATACAAGAATCCACGCTAGCATCTACAGACTTTTTTTTGGAAGTAAAATATTTTACTTCCAAAACCAACAAGCGCAGCCGACCATCCAGTCCAGACAACAAACCGACACCAAAGACCAAACAACAGATGCCTAGCAACATAGACTCACAGACCATCCACAGATTTAAAATTTTCAGTTTTTACAAGTAATTTATTTGATTTTGTGCCAGCAATGCAATTAATTTAATACGTCTATCCGTTGAATACTCGCCTGAGTCAGTTGTCTGCAAAGCATACAACATCAAAGACAAATAGCAAAGGGATATTCTCACGTACAACTAAGCCTAAAGGGATGAATAACCCATGAACCTTTGAATTCTGAACACTTCAAAAGCTATATGATTTTTTGATAGACAATCCATGCTAAGAAGGCCAAACTGCAACTCATTCATTTTGTTTAAAGAGATTCTACTGTGAGAAATGCTCCTTACTGATTATGAGAAAGTATCATCATCTTAAACTTAAGACACAGTAGCAATGCCCCATAACATTCAATTTCCATATTTACAAGAAACTTTAACTTGGATTAACGGTAAGACACTTGAGGGTATTTCCCGGTTCAGGAATCTTTTTTTAATCAACAGTTCTTCCAACACATTTTTCTGTCTGTTTGACATTAATAGTGCTAAGAAACATCAGATCAACACCACCAGAGAAAAATAAAAAGTTTACTTATACTATTCATAGTTTCACACATACCTCGCTGTTCTTC
>JAWWMW010000424.1:0-14643 GCA_035048345.1 Echeveria elegans
CTAAAATCTCAATAACTTCAGGGACAATTATTAGCAATCCACGCCTTACATGTACATTACGGATGGCAACCTGAAGACGGAGCACTGGTTATGAGTAAATATAGTGAAGTTTCAAATTTGCTTAATTACGTGAAGATGGAGCCTTTGGTAGTACAAGAAAAACGCCAAGATGGATAATAATAAATCCAAGTACAATTTGGAACAGTTCTCAACATTTACCAATGAACATTAGCATGAATATATGCCCCCAATGAAACAACATTGTCTGACCATATCCTAATTTCATTCAGTAAACATTATATGTAAACTCTAACACATGAAAATCTTTATGAAACTGATACTCTTCATGGTTAAGAATCCCATTATGAAAACCTCTTCATGAGCTGCATTTGTTGTTTCAGTCAAATGCCTAGTTAACTCCCATATTGGAACTATCAGAGAAAACAGCTTCAATTAAACACTGCAAAAAGTTTAATATTAGAAAAAGAAAGAACCTTTAATCCAGCTGGAGCCAAAACATCAAGATCTTTAATAGGTCTATACTCCATCCCAAAGACACGGTGAATCCCATCTGTCATAGAGAGCTTCAGACATCTTTTATTCCCAGGAGCTGCCTTTTGATACCTCTGCCGAAGAGGACAGCTCATATTAACTATCTCATCCACCTGCTCAAAAGCAAATCAATCAAACATCAATCCACACCTTCAACCAAAATGCCACCAACTCAAACTATTTCTCCCAGCTTCCCAAACTATAACAAAACAAAATAAACTACCTGCAACACAAATGGTCCAGCAAGATCCTCAAGATGCAAACCACAAACATTATCCGGAAGAACCCCCACCCCCGAATAATTCATATCCGACAATAAAAACTGTCCAAAACAAAGCTCAGCCTTCCTATCAACACTAAAACTCCCAAATCCACTCAAAGACCTCTCCAACCCCCTGAAACACTCAGTCAGCCACTCCATCTTCAATCTCAACCCTAACCTACTCAAAACCTCCCTAATCAAACTCACATCCTCCTCCACCCTCACCTCACCCTGCACCGCCTCAAATTCCTCCTCCGCCACAGCATACACCGGCGATGGCGGCCATACATTATCACCTGATTGATAAGACGGCCGAGGAGGGGGAGGTTGAAATGACTCTGATGGATTTACATCTTCTGGAGAAGGAGGCGATAGGTGATCAGACACATCTATAAACACATCATCTTCAACAATTTCATCATCGGAGATTTCCATCGGCGGAGATGGAAAGTCATAATTAAGGTTAGGGTTTAGAGTAGTGGAAGCCAGGGCTTCTTCGGCTATGATGATTTCTGGTGTTGATTCCACCAGCATAATTGAATCGGTGTCGTCTTGTTGTTGACTGTTGTGGTGGTGGCGGTGATGACGTGGCGAGCCGTCGTCTTCATCGGAGGATGAGTACGTCAGCTTCAGCCGTCGTCTCGACATTTGTGCAGAAGGAAAATGCTTCGATTGAATTTTTGAGTTTCCCTCCAATTGGTGATTTTTTTTTTATATTAGGAATTTCGGTAGGGTTGTGAAGCTTGGACTTCGTGAATGTTGTTGGGCTGGTGTGATGGCCCATTTTGTGTAAAAAAATTATTTGTAATTTCTTTTTGTATTTTTCAAGTAATTTTGTATTTTTTTATTATTATTCTCAATCACTTTATATCATTTCATTCTTTGAAAAATTATAACTATTTTTTCATTGTTTTCTTATTCTTTTTCATCCAAAAGTTCCCATTTAAATTCTACATGCACGCAGAATAGAGAAATGGGAACTAACAGCAACATCAAAATATGTGGAATCGAAGTATCTTGGATATAACATTGATCATTTGATCTGAAGGAATCGAATTATTAATTAATATTCACCTGTCATAATTTCAACCATTACATTTATTAAATCAAATAATTAAAATTTCATCTTTACATCCTCAGATAATACGTTTGTATTCATTAAACTTTTATCTGTCTTACAATGTAAGAATGTCCAACTACCCGTTATGCCATTCACTACGAGGACGGTATTTCGGATTTTAGATTGGCTTTTATTGGGCCGGGCCGGATAGGTGGGGCGGACAGGGTCGTATTTGGGTTTTGTGGGACGTGGAGTTGGGTTGGAAATTGGGGAGAGTGTAACTGAAAATATTTTCACCGATTAATTTTCAAAGCACACCAACAGAGGCCGCTCGAAATTCGGAAATTGGGGATTTAGAAATCCAGAGGGATTTGAGTTCAAGGAATTTTGTGTGGGTGTTGGGAACTGAGATTTGGGTTGATGAGTTTAAGTTTTTGATGAAACCCTTGACTTTTTTTTTTTTCCGATTTGAGGGTATTACAATCATCGTTCATAGAGCGCATAGCATATTACAAACATTTCATAGAGCGCATAACATATTACAATATTCTCATAAACCCTATTTAAACTTGTTTGGTAGATATATATCTTGCACAACTTTGAAACACGGACCGCACACAGCGTCCACACTATAGGGGGACCAATAAATAGCTCTACTCATGATGAGAGGTGAATGACCAAGCTTAATAATAGGCAATGGAAAAAAAATGGTGGATGCCAAGAATTGAACCCTTGACATAAGAGTTTCATGTCTGAACTCTTAACCAACAGGACACCACCCTGTTGGCGATGAAACCCTCGATTGAGGTTTGGGGTTTGGGAGTTGGGATCTGTAGGTTTTGAGGTGTTGGTATGTATGCTTTGTGATTGTCTTTTATGTTCCATTTCTTTTATCTCTGTCGTCCCGACGGAAATTTTTTCCGTATTTTCATTTGATTCATCTAAAAATACTAAATGTTTTCAGCTTAATTTTTATTATTTTTAATATTTTAATAATATTTTTAATATTTAATATATCCTAATCTTTTACTCCGTTCGTCTCCTATTATAGTGCTCATTTGGATTTGGGCACAAATTTTAAGAATTTTTTTTTATGTGAGATACAAGTAGGTAAGAGAAAGAATTAAAAGTAAATAGATCGAAGAGTGAGTGTGTTTGTGAGAGTGAAAAATATTCTATTTAAGGAAATAAAAAGTATATTTTGGGACGCTAAAAAAAGGAAAGAGGAACTATAATATGAGACGGGGGAATATATGTTTAGATGAACCGTGATTAGCTTCGTACCATTGACAACTTAACTAGCTCTTGATGGCCATACATAATGACCCAATTCAATAATTTGAAATAAAAAATAAATTATTCTCAATTATTTTGGACCCATTGACTATTTGCAGTAATTTATTAAAGAGTTAATTACGCAAAAATACATATACCTATCTTCACTTAAACACTATTATTAAAAAAATTACTAAACTAATTTTAAATTTTCATCCGACAAAACTTATTATTTTTTTTAAAATTTGTGCAATTAACACTTTATTTTTAACCAAAGATTCAATTTGTAAACTTTTTGAAACAAGCAATGGTGATAGTGAAGCAAGAGCCAGCGGACGTTCCACGCTTCGAACCGAACACCAACACAACCACTCTCTATTCGCCGCCGATCACAATCGACCTTTGCAGCTCCGATTCTGACTCAGACGGCTCCGATGACGAAGAAGCAAGAGCGTATTTAAACAAGGTACTTCGTGAAGAGGAGAACGAGCGAAGCAAGCGAGTTAGGGTTTCGGATGATGATGCTGATAGTGGAGGGAAGAGGCAGAGGATTGGTGAATTTGGTGATGATTTGGGGTTTCTGCCGCCGTTGATAGAGAAGGAATTGGCGTTGGAAACGAGGGAGGATGAGGTGGCGGTTGGGATTGAGAATGGGGGTGGTGAGTTGAGTAGGGTTAGTAGTGGTAGGCAGTTTTGGAAGGCTGGGGATTATGAAGGTGGTCCTCGTGGCGATTGTGTTACTACTTCTGGTGAGTCTTGTTAGGAATTTGGTTTTTGTTTTTGTCGGTTTTGGATGTTTGATTGTAGAGTTAACATGCATTGATGCGTCTATGATAGGAATGTGGTTAGTTGATTTAGTTATTTAGTGGAAAAGAAGTGATTTGACTTTTTGTTTTGATTCTTTATGTGTTTTGGCATGTGTAGTTGGAATGGATCATGTTAGGGTGCATCCGAGATTTCTGCATTCAAATGCAACCAGCCACAAGTGGGTTCTTGGAGGTAATTTGATGAAAGTTTCGTTTTGGAATTTGTGTATTGTTCTTGAGATAAGTATGTGTTTTGGTTAAAGAAGGAATGGGTTTCGTCTGCCAAAACTAGTTGACTGTGTTTATAAAGGCAATGTTGCAACTGAATTGGGTAACAGCTTTAGTTGTCCGACTGATGAGATTCAAAGTTTAATTCTTGAAGAGTCATATGGTTTTATGCCCGAGCAGCTGAGATGAAGCATGTTTATTTTTATTTTTATGGAGAGCTGAGATGAATCATGTTAATCATTCACAGCTGGTACATTGAGAGGTTTAATGATTTCACTTTCATGAGTAACGGAAAAGACGTATTGTTTAAGGGATTGGTATGTGGAAAGGGATGATTGGAAGAAAACATGACATTCTAAATGCATTGGGTGGTAGATAGCTACATTAATTTGTGGTAAGCTCAATAGTCGTTAATTCGAAAATGGTGGGTGGAGAAGTTATCGAAACTCTTGAAAGCATAATAAGTGGCTGATGATCGAGCGAACTCCGTCGAAAATGCATTTAAATTGTTATTCTTTGTTATCATGTGTTTGAGGGCCTTTATTTGTGCGTCTGCTGCGTATCTAATTCTACTTACTCGCAATAACCTATTGTTTCACTTTCAATGAACTTGGCGATGTTTATAAACATTGTTACATTCATGGCACAGCTTTTGCAGAGCTTCTGGACAACGCGCTTGACGAGGTTTTACCATTCATCAATTATACAGATCTTGACATGCTTAATTTTATTTTTACTCATTCGTTCTCCTTATATTTCTGCTCTCTGACGTTAGGTCTGCAATGGTGCTACTTACGTGAATATTGATACAATTACAAATAAAAAAGATAAGAGTCAAATGTTGCTAATTGAAGGTACGCTACTACTTCTGTTAAATAGTTCATGTCCTTCGACTTGTGCTAGCTATGCACAGATAGTTTATGTCCTTTGACTTGTGTAAGCTGTGCGGATAGTTTCTGCCATTTTGTAACCGTTCGGTTACTCACAATATCATGTTATACAAATGACTTGTATGCTGATAATTCGTTTTAGATTGTATCTGTTACTGAAAGTCTTATCGGTGCCCATGGAAAGTGTCCAAATGACTTTCTTGGTAGTCTTGAAAAATCTTTGCAATATTTTTTTGGTAGTTTGTCTGTCATACCCAGAGACATAACTGACCATTTAACTTTTATTTTTAGATAATGGTGGTGGTATGGATCCAGATAAAATGCGGCAGTGCATGTCTCTTGGTTATTCTGTGAAGAGTAAAATAGTAAATACTATTGGACAATGTAAGACATTATATACTGAAACAAGAGGTTGCAAACTGTATCTTTCGCTATGATTGCAGCGCCTATCTAAAGATTTTGCTTTTACCATATTTAGATGGAAATGGTTTTAAGACAAGTACAATGAGAATTGGAGCAGATGTTATTGTGTTTTCTCGTTGCCGTGGAAAAGATGGAAAGAGGTACAGTGATTTATACTGTTAAAGCTGCTTCTGGTTTCTTTTAATATGTAAGATTTTGCTATATTTATAGAAATTATTTTGTAAGCTCATGGTACTATATTAATCTGCATGTACCAGCTCATATATATGTAACTGTTCTGTTCGTGTAATGATGTCACATGTGTTTGCAACGGGTGTTTATCTCATCGTTTGTAGGCCCAAACAAAGCATCGGGTTGCTTTCTTATACATTCCTACGAATGACGGGGAAGGAAGATATTGTAGTTCCAATGGTAAAATTTATTTTTATTTATTTGTAGTAGTGTAGGAGGAATTGATAACGTCGAGTTTTGGTGTGAACAATAAGCACATAATGTCTGTTGAGGATGTTATGGTTTTGAAAATTAATCGTTCTTTTATATTGAAATAGCTCGATTATGAACGAGGGATGGGGGAGTGGAAGAAGTTGATGCGTCCAGGTACAGCGCAAAGCGACTGGGACCGGAATGTGGAAACAATTTTGCAGTGGTCTCCATTTTCCTCCGAGGAGGATCTTCTTCGACAGGTTATTCCTCATATCTTTGTTACTAAGATGGTATTCTATAATCTTTGGTTAAGTAATAATATCAGCTAAAATATATTTATTGATCTAACCAGTGATTTCTTCTTTTTGTCCAGTTATGTAGTGTTCTGCAGTTTATTAATAACCATTATTCTTTTGCAGTTTAATTTGATGACTGATCATGGCACTCGTGTAATTGTATATAATCTCTGGGAGGATGATCAAGGACAGCTGGAGCTTGATTTCGAAGCTGATCAGCATGTAAGTCATTTGTGCTTTCTCCCTGTAACGGCTTGGATGACTTTCATTTCTAACCTATTATTCATTTGTTGTCGGCAGGATATTCAAATTAGCGGTGTTAACCGTGATGAGAAGAATATTCAAATGGCCAAACAGTTTCCCAATTCTAGGCACTTCTTAACTTACCGGCACTCGCTTAGGGTTGGATATGCATTTCAGTACATATTTCTGTTTATATTCTTATCACTGTTTGTATTGTGTTTTATCAACTTGTTCTTTTTGTACTTGCTTATTTCTTTTTCAGAGTTATGCATCAATTCTGTACCTCAGACTTCCAGCTGGCTTCAGGATTATTCTACGTGGAAAGGATGTTGAGCACCATAATATTGTAAATGATATGATACATTCTGAGGAACTTACATACCGTCCGCAAGCTGGTGCTGAAGGCATTCCTAGAGACTCAAATGTACAACTCATAGATAAATAAAGCATGTATAAGAATAATGCTTCCTTTGTTTATTTGGTGTAGAGACTCATTTGGTCCGGTTCTTTTCTAGATTTGCGCTATGGTGACAATTGGGTTTGTGAAGGATGCAGTATATCATATCGATGTTCAGGGGTTCAACGTCTACCATAAGAATAGGCTAATAAAGGTTTGTCCCGATGCATCTGCATATCACAGTACTATTAAGTTGCTAGTCTGACTTGAAGACTCTCATTTAGTTATGCTGTTTGTGAAGCTTTGTTCTCTATTGCCAATTTTCCCATTGTGCAGCAGCCAAGTGTTCTTACACTGGTCTCATGATATAAAACTAAAGCTTGTCAGCTTTTTGTGTGCATGACTTTTTATTTTATTTCATTTTATATATAACTGTTACTTATCCATTCACAGCCCTTTTGGAGGGTTTGGAATGCTTGCGGAAGTGATGGGCGTGGAGTAATAGGTTACTTTCGTCTGTTTTATATTTGGTCTTATTTTCGAATCTATAGCCGATGCTGAAAAAATATATTTAACTGCCAGGTTTACTGGAAGCAAATTTTGTTGAGCCTGCCCATGACAAACAGGGATTTGAGCGTACACCAGTTCTTTCACGGCTTGAGAACCGACTGGTACATATGCAGAGACAGTATTGGTAGGCTTGCTTGATCTCAGTGTTTCGCCTATTATAATAGGAATTAGTTCAATAAATAATGAATGTGTCTGATGGCTCTTTTTAGGTCAAATAACTGTCAGTTGGTTGGGTATTCACAACGCCGCGGAAAAAAACTCACGCAGTCAGAAAACGGGGGTATGTTATAAGCTGCCTGCTATTTTTTACGCTACTGCCTTTTGAGTTCCAACATCCATACTCAGTTTGTAATTTATATTCTTTTACTTGTGATAATTTTTAATATTATTTGATACTTATTTTATAGACGGTTCACCTAATCTTCAGTCTGGGAAATCCTCTCAACCGAAAACCAGGGGCACTTCTTTGGCAAGCCCCTCACTCAGACAAAGGTTAGACAAATTTTACTCCTGGTCGAATAATGTGTATATGTTCACTTGGGGAGATTTTGAAGATTCTCATACATCATGGAACAGAAAATATAGCAACGGACATCGGCACAATGCAACACCACCAATTAAAAACAGGATGGAATCTGTTTCAACCATGCCAACCTCATCATCATCTGGTGATACTGATGTGGTTGAACTTCATTCGATGGGAAGTAGTCAGAAGTCAACATCTAGCGACTCTGCCTGTTTGACACAAGACTACTCAATTCTTGAACAATTAAAAGAAGAGAACGGCCACTTATTAGAAAGGTACGGCAGTTCTCCTAGGAACATACTTTTTTGGGCAAAGTTCTTGAGCTTCTTCTCTCTTCTCTCTTCTCTAATGCAGACTACTAGAGGAAGAGGACAAGGTAATATCCGGCTTGCAGAAAGAACTGGAGTCCGAACGAGAGAAGAATAAGTTAATAGAAGCGGAGGTATATTATACGTTCAATCCACATTATGTGTCATTATATTTTATGCTATACAATTTTCGAATCATTGGAAAGAACCAGCCACAGCATAACAATCTTGCTAAAATCATCTCTTCATTCAGATTGATGAAACAGAGATAAAGGTTGAGGAAATGAATAAAGAACAAGAGAGCCTTATTGATATATTCTCTGCCGAAAGGGAGCGGCGTGATGTCGAGGAGGAAAATTTAAAAAAACAACTAGAGGTTTGATTTGTATTCCTGTCCAATTTTACTATAGCTATCTCCTCTAATTCCCGATTTTCTCACTTTAAATTGACATGAGAATATTATTATTCGCAGGAAGCGAAGGAAAGAATAATAGAGCTGAATGAGAAGATAGAACGGTTAGAAAGAAAATGAAGTCCGGAATACTAATTCTTCCCTAATCACTCCTATTATTTTGTTCTGAACTAGTCAGTGGTATAAGTAGAGAAGTCACTTTGTCGCTGTTCGGTAGGTAGTTGATCTCTTTAGGCGTATCCTTAGCTGTTAGACAGTGGCTCTTTTGGTCATGCTTCTTAGCACTTCAATAACATTCTGCAATTACAGTTTCTTTAATAGAACTTCTCCTTGCCCTCTGTTTCGTAGTTTACATTAATCAGCCTGGTTCGCCGTCTTCAAAATCCGTCGTGTGTGTGTTCAGTTCAATAAAGTAGGTGCTTTGCGCATACTGAAGGCCATATCGTATTTTTGCGTGGTTCTTTCTTACACAGTTTGGTTTCTACGTAGACACACTGCATTTAGCATTTTTTTTTCTTCTTAGAAGTGTCTCGAGGATCGTCCGCATTCCTATTTTCTACAAAAAAAAATAATTCCTTGTAGTTGTAGATATGGAAAGTATAAACAGTGAAGTTTGTTAGATTATTTTGAAATTTGAAACAAGTTCATATCTTGGAGAACACTAAGGGTCTGTTCTTTTGACATTAATTTAATTTCTGTTCAGTTCAGTAGATAAACATTTACTATTTTTAAAATTATTTTAAAATTGTAATAAGACTTAAGACTATGAGATAAGCTTAAGACGCATTCACTATTGTCAAAACTATTTTTTGAAATTAAAAATAATATACAAATGTAATTAATTAATTAATTTTAAATTTTCTGTTCAGTTCATGTCAAAAGAACAAACCCTAAATATTGAAGAGGGGATACACAGCAGAGCTTGTGTCATAACCCACATAACCACCTTTTAACACAAACATGGCCATATCAGTTATGATACTAAGTTGCAGAAAATATTACTCAAAACACGACATTAATTAAAGCCAAATATCTTTCGTTATTCTGAACTTGAGTTCTCAATCAAGCATTGCACTGAACAATGCGTCCTTGACTTCGCTTTGAATCATTGTTCCTTATCTAATGTTCCAACCCAAACATTTTTTTTGAATCATGTGGACGTTCTTTGTAAATAACATGTTGATTTTTGTCTAGAACCGATTACCTTACACAACTCTCCAACTATTAGGATACTACTGTCCGCTTAAATCCGGTGTGGACATTGTGAATACAAGATATAAGCATGGAAACGAAACTAGCTGTTGAAAGAATGAGTATCCGTCCAAATAGTTACAAATCATGTGCTTCATCCGCACCAGGCTCGATGTACCCAGCACTTGGTTTACTACGGAGATTATATTTGTCCCCGTCTCAAGCTCCTGTATCCGCCACAGCCCACGAAGAACTCGAGCCAGAGTTGCTGCTGCTGTGTCGAGCCTTAGCACTGAGATTATATTTGACAAAACAATTTATGATTGTGCTCGAGTTATTCTTTTTGGCTCAGTATACCTGGTGTACCAAGCAACTACTGTACAACACAAACTGTCCCTGTGTGCAGTATGTTTGTTATACGTGTAGTGTGACTTTTGAATGGCTCAAACAGTGCAAGCTCGAGCCTCATTTTGATGTTTTGTTTTTTCAAGATATTCAAGTTGGCATACATGGACTTTTATTTAGAGGAAAAGTGCAAACTGCTATTGATATAACGAGTTTATAGAGAGTATCAGCTTCATATGCGTCCATTACAATGAGAGTACAATCAAGGGTTTGCAAGACCAGTCGTCCATTTCCACCCTTATCACATTTTTCAATATACAATCACAAACAAAGTGAACACAAAAACTCAGGCGGGACTGAAGAGCATCAGCTACAACATCTATCTCAACATACTCCATTTGATGTCTGATTGCGAAATACTAGTCCATCAGAGACTCAGCTTATGTCTCCAAGTTGGTAGACGTCGCCAAGAATATAATTTATATGTGTATTAGTTTTCACCAACTTGAGTTTCTATGACGAAATGGAGGGTTGCGGGGCTCCTTGGCTGAGCAAGACCTACTGACATCATCATTTGCAGCATCTTTATTTGTTGATAAATTTTCATCACGTCGTTGTCCGTGATGACCACCTTCTTGTGAATTTTCTTGTTGGAAGTCTGATTTTTTACCCATCTCAATATCGGCGTATTCTTTCCTCATGATTGAATTGAAATAATCATGACTGGGTTTTCTCTCCGTGAAGCCTGATTCTATAGGGACTAGCGCCCTGAAGTTGTTCTTCGATGGAGGAATTGCTGTGCAGAAGACTTCCGCAAAGTTGTGGAACATACTTTTGTTGAATGGGTTGGCTCGTCTGTCATATTTATATCTGAAGTTTTCATAAGTGGACTGCAGAAAAAGAAAAAGAGGCCACCGCTATCAGATTAAAAAGAAATTAACCACATGACATAAGTTGTGTCGATAATTTTAGGCAACATGATCGTTATGGAGAGGAAGTGGCCGCTTTCAAATGTCAGAGTGACGAGTATACCTGATTTGTACTGATCAGATAGAAATGGAATACACTGAGGCCACCAACAAACCAAGTTGCGACGAATGTATAAACGATGAGTGCGATGGAGGCAGGAGTTTTGGTCATAGCTTTCCAAATTGAAATGTCCCCACTGTGCATTATCCTTATGATATAAAACCAGCAAAATGAAAATACATATATACAGAGCAGCGTTGCCGAGCTGACAAACATATAGAAGAACCTGTAATTACGCTGCACACATAAACAAATAAAACCCATATACTCAGTCATTTATCGAGAAAAATAAGGTTGAGGGAGCTGCAGCAAGGAAAAGTCTATTACCACTCCGATGCACTGACCAACCCATGGACAGTGATGGTCGAACCGTTCCACGCAGTTATCGCATATGGAGCAATGTGAACTGCGGGGAGTTCTATACATCATGCAAGTATCACAATACTTGACCTTCACAATTGTACCGTTAACGATGACATCTTTAGTGCGAGGCAAGCATGGAGTTTGCCCGGAGAGAGTTTCACTCCTTTCAAAACCTTCTGGCTTTGGCGGGCGTTTGTTCCGAGGTATTATACCTGGGTCTCTGCTCGATGTAAGGAGAAGCGCACAAAGGGTCTGTAAAATTTGAGAAAAATCAATACCTGTTAGTAATGTCCATCAGCATTAAAAATGGAATATTAATCAAATGATGAAATTACAAATCTGAGGTTTACGAATAGTACTAAAAATAGATAAAACAAGAATGTCGATGAATTAATATGAATATAAAGAAAAAGGAATAGCAATTACGTTCAGCAACAGTATTGACTATTGTATGTATGTCTAATACAAATGGAATTCTTTGAAGCACTCACCCAGCACGCAAATACAACAGGTGCTACTACAACAGCCAACCCCCAGTGATCGAACTGATCAATAAATTTTCTGCCCACGAATACTAAAAATACTACAAGGGGCCCAACAATGAGGAGTATGGTCAACGGGAGGGATCTGACATCAGGTCCGAATATAAGCCTTCCTCCGAGACAGAAAACCTTCAGAACATGAAAAAATCACTATCAGTAACAAAAATGATGATTTAGCACCAAAAATAGTACATAAATTTCTATACGACAAACGGCTTAACATCAATAACTAACTGAATTGTGTATCGCTTACTTGCAGAACTCTCAACGTAAATAGTGATAGACTACTGTGTTTAACTCACTATAATCAAATACTTCATGTCAACCAAACTCATGATCTATTTCGTTTCCAAAAATTTCAAACAAAAGTTTCAATAATTAAGAAGTCCAGTTCTAAAGCTCAGGCAACCCATCAGCTGACTACAGCTATGCCATCAGCATGCGCCGAAACCCGAAACTCCTACAAGCACAAATCGAAAAATACAGCAACATCCGAATAGTTCCCCAGTTACTAACAAACTCAGCCACAATCCTACTTGACCACAACAACAACAAAAAAAGTCAAAATATTTAACACACATCTGATCAAAAGCACGAAATTGCAGATCTAAAGCAACACTGACAACATCAAAACCCCTCCAAATATCCAAAAAACCTAGTAATAATCAAAACTTCACATCTCAACAGTCGAAAACCCAAATCAATCAATCAATCAATAAACCAACTTACGTTGCTCCCTTTCCAAGCCATGTAAGTTCTGATCAACTCCTCCTGTTCCTCCTCAGACTTCTCCCTTTCGCTCTCCATCTCTCCACACCTCCTCAAATTCAAAACACCCCCGAAAATGAAAATTCAAACCCAACTCCAAACCCCAGATCCTGATCGACAAATCCAAATGGTCAGTACACAAAGGCGGCTCCTTTAGACAAATTTGACCACACCCACATAATTAAATCCAGTTGTGGGGTCATCCCAACTACTCGTTTCAAGAACAAAAACAAAAAAAAAGACTCGAACTTTGAGCAGTTTGATTGATCGGATGCGGATCTTACTGTTTACGCTGGTGGTGTAATGCGAGCTAGCTGGAGTTGGGGAATCGGCGATGAGGATGCGTGTGAGACATCGGAGGAGTCTGTCAAGTGTGTGACGAAAGGAATGCCGTACAATTGATTGATTGTTTGGAGAATTGGAATTATGTTAATCTTTACTATATTTGGGATTATATTATGTTACTCTTCAAAATAAAATAAAATTTATATTATATTTTTCATCACTCTCCCTCAATTAGTATTTTTATATTATATTTTTCATCATTCTTTTCAATCAAAAAATTATTTTTCGTAATCTTCACAATAAAAAATTGAGTGATTCAACCCTTGCACTATCAGTGGATCGTTTTCAAAGAGACAAAGACCTTAACACTAAAACAACATCGTGAATCATATAGTATATAGTGAGTACTAGTTATATATAGGGAGTACTAGTTAAGGGTAATTGGGGATGCATATTAATTAATTAATTAAATAATTAATTGATTTTTTATGAGAATCAGACATTTCGTATTAAAAGTCCAATTTACTAGGCGACTGTTGGTGTGTACAATGTAGTGTAATGACGCGTTTTAGAGAGTTGCGATTGTTTTTGTTTCATTTAGTCAATGAAATTGATTTGACCGGAGAGGGGTATTTTAGGTACAAAGAGCAAGTTGTATATGGAAAATGATACTTTTGACTTTTATTTTGACGCAGTCAACTCCATTTGACTTGTATTTGGAGTAGTATTTTTGAAGTTTTGCCAAGCCCTATGCTGAAAGACGCTGATTTCCGCTAGACTAATATAATTAAATTGACCAAAGTAACCCTTATAAATTATAATAAGTTCCAAAGGGGATTTGAGATTATAATTTCTTTTAAATATTTTTGGTATTGGTTTAAAATCGATACCACTAATGTATTGGCTATCGCTATATTTATAAGATTAAAAAAAAACCATTTTTCGTGCGGGAAAGATGTCCAATGTGCGGTAGATATGAAAATCGGGATATCTACGCTAAGCCCAAAATGACAAAGACACCAACAGGGCTTCAACTCATCCATTATAAACTCTATAATTGCAGTTAATGGATGATGGTTCATTGGTTGAATAGATGATTAAATTTTTAAGATCAGAGATTTGAATTCCTCCAACTCTAGTCGTATAAGCATTCTAGTCTTTTCGCCTCTGGCATGTGGAAGTTGTGTTATACATGAAGTTGTTGTCGCACAATGTAGTTGTCATTTCCATTCTTTCAGCTTTCGACGCGTGAAAACTGTGATATTCATGTAGTTACTGTCGCATTGATATAATATTAATTGAATGACGTCTCAGTGTTGACGAAGTTGCTGATTGAAGATAGTAATTGATAATTATGTATTTGAAATTTTATAATAAGATATTTATCTATTAGTATGTTACATGTATATACTCATTAAAAAATATACTACATGGGAAAATTGGCATTTC
>JAWWMW010000426.1:0-11814 GCA_035048345.1 Echeveria elegans
TTCGGAAAAAAAAACCCCAAATTTCTTAAGTTTTCCCAGGTACGAAAAGAGGACAACCTTGGTTAGCTCCCTAAGAACCGACCCCGTACTTACTATACTATACTAAGTTATAGTTGTTGAACACGTAGAATAATAAACAACTACTTTGTTGCGCACAGTGACGCGCGGTCACTAGCATAGGTGAATGGTTTGATAGAATTTTCCATAGAAACTTTGTGTTTAACTTCATGATTCTTAGTGTGGATGTCGAATGGAGATTTGGATCGAGCAAATGTTAGTTATGTGTATTCATTTTATGAGAAATTTATGACTACAAAGACTTGAGTGATTTTTAAAGTTTTTAATACATGAATGATTTGCGATATTTGATGTGCTTGAAAGTTGAGAAAAGAAATGTCTTGCTAGGAAACTAAATGAAAAGTTGAACATTTAAATGAATGATTGCTATTTCTGGGATTTGTGAGTACTCTTTTTTTCTGAAAATTTTCACAAGACTATAACTCGTCCACTAGGTTAGCCTAAGGGTTTAAAGGCTTAGTGCATATGCTAAATGCATTCCTGATTCCTACGAAAGTAAGTTAGGAGTAGATTTTATTATTTTATTTAGATTTAGATTGTTCGAGACGAAAAAACTTTAAGTGTGGTGCATTTTGATCGGTGTAAAATATGTCTATTATTTAGGCATATATTCACTTGTATTCTTCATATTTATAGTATAAATTCGGTCGTATTCTACACGCAAATCAATATTTCAGGATCTAAATACACTTTCTGATAATTTTAGAAGCTTGGACCAAAACATAGCAAAACTGGGGATTAGTTGAGCAAAATCGACAGTTTTGACATTTATAAAATTTATCCGTTATCCGATTGAGACAAAACAAAATGCGTTGTAAAGGTGTCTCAAATTTATAAAATTTTATTGTTTACGTCAAGAAGTGATTAGAAAGTTAAGGGAGTCTTTTGTTCGAAACAAAAACCATCTTGACCGTACCAAATGGGCTGAGACATTTATTTCGACCGAGACAAATTCCATTCGTCCGTACCAAACTTCCAGAGAGCATTAGCTCGACCGATTTAATTTCAATTCGACCAAAAGGGCCCCTGGATTAGATCAATCTTTGTTGAAACAAAAAATCTGATTAAATGGATAAACTTGGACTACGAGCGGACTCCTTTTGAAGTGAAGAGGCATGAGCACATAATGAGCATACAATGAGCACAATGTGTTGACATTATGTTGCCATTGTGAGCCATAATGGTGAAGACAATGTCAACATTGTGAAAATATTGTGTTCACACTATGATGACACTGTGAGCAATCATTGAAAGAGTTTGGAGCACTATAAATAGAGATCTACATTTGAAGAGAAAAAACATTACTCCCACAAGCCATAGAATCACAATAAAACGGAGAGCTCCCCTCAAGGGGCGCTGCTCGACCACTCCAACCTGATTACGAAGAAACGAAGAATAAGAGAGCAACTACAGCTATTCGATCGACAAAAAACTAGCTTAGAAAGTGTTCAGTGAAATTAGCATATAACTTACCGGTGCTGCTAATGGATTTGAATTCTACGATAATAATTCAAAATCCATACCAGTGTGAGTTCTTATCGTTGTACAAGATTGCATGTATGCGTGTATTTCAATATCTGTACCCGTGAGATTTACATCATATTTGCATAAGTAGTCATACACTTAACAAACATTTTAAAAAATCATTCTACTTATTATTAAATATCTCTCGATAAAATAATGAGTGTGATAGGTGAAATTTTTCCATAGTGATCTTCTTTTGTTATTATTTATTTCCAACACTTATTACCGAATCTACTATTGAAACCCTCTAAATTGTTTGAACTGTTTAGCGTATAAATAATTTATATTACTAAGTTTAACTGTTTCTTTGGGTTCGACACTACATCACCTTAGTACCTTATAAATTCTTTTTTGACATAATCGTGACACCACTATATGACACGTCAAGAATCATGCTTTCGGACAAAAGGACTCATTTGATAAGCAACAGACAGAAGGACTTCTTATATATATATAACTTTATTAACCATCCCATCAAACTATTGGAGCTTTGGCTGGCTGCCATCGTTAATTGGGTAGTATATCCTTGTCTAGTAATGTTGGCCAGAATCTCTTGAAGGGTCAGCAGTGAGGGAAATCGGGGTGAGAAGTCGATCATCACGTACGCAAGCACATTCTGGAGGATTGCATGGGGAAAATTTGAAGAAAGAGGCTGATTTACAAGCTACAATGTTCCAAGTGCTCAAAAAGCAAGATATACGCAACGGAACAAAATTTGATAGTCACAATGTGACAAAATTCTAACACAAACTACATATTGTATTTTGCCACAAAGAACCATATCACCAACACGAGAATTATAAAATGTATGGGTTTCTAAGCAATAAGGAGCTTGATATAAAAAATTACAACATTTGGAGATAACCATTAACCTCTGGCAGCTTTGAGCAACTCGTGTTTCCTATATGGAATTTTGCATCCAATTCATACAACTATATCTTCATGGAAATGTTCTGGCATGCCAAATGTGTATTCGCCATGCTTAATCAGAAAGATTCAGGAAATATTGTAGGTCTGATTCTGGAGGGCATTTGACTGGTAGTTTGGAAGTCGAGAAAGTGACTGTGGTGCTTGTCAGTGCTCACGGACATTCTGTTCAACTGGTCACACTCATCAAGTAATTCACTGTCTCTCAAACTTCCAGCCATATCATTATCTCGGATGCAGTCTTCCAGGTCAGAGTCTTCCCCGTCACTAGTATACCTTTCATCTAAAATGTATGTGGGCTTCACAGACGACCAATAGATATAATGAGGCCGGATAAATCTTCAAAAGCAGAGAAACAATTAGGAAGAAACAAAAAAGATGATATCTTCGACATTACGAGATACCAATCCATTAATTTTTGGCCAACCTGTCACTCTTTGTCAATAGAATTGGATCGAAAGGAAAAAACATATCAAGCCTTTCCATCCCACCAAAAGCCCTGGAAAGGTCAGACTCGAGCGTATCCAAGAACATGAGCTCGTCACATTCAGGTTCAGCCTCCCTGGTAACTAGGGAAACCCCTTTAGCTTGTCTAAGGAATTCATTGACTATTGTAGGGAGACAGACCTGTTAGAACCGAAACAATGCCTATAATTAACTCAAACTCGGTTTTCAGATTTAATATTTCCCAGCAAAATATCCACAGATTGCAGCAGCTATATGTCTCAAACAGAAGTGACTTCATGGCAATAGATACCTTAAGGGGACTCAAATCATGATTTAAGACATCATTCAAGGGGTCCAGTAACTCCGTCTTTAAATCTTGAAATGATCTCATTTGGAAACACATGACATACATGATAGCCTGCAAGGAGTCCAGTACGTTTCCAAGAGTTTTAAAGTAGGGGACTGTACGAAACCAAGAAACAAAGCAAGAACAAAACACATCTGATAAACCATGTACCTGACATCCTGCATAAAATAGTTTGTGGGCTTTTGGATCCACACCACCAGCCATCATTGGTATTTCAGTTTCATCAAATTTCAAACTTCTGTGGTCCCAAACATTGAGAGCTGTTTTCGAAGCCGAAAACCTCCGGCAATAGTTTACACACCAGATCACCAAACTGAAAAATATTATACATCCATTTTGAGAAAAAACAAAAGAAATAGATTGAGAAATGTCTTCTAAAGAACCTTTGTAAAGACATTTTATAGGCCTAAATGTATATTAAAATACCTTTTCAACATATCGGCCACAAACTCAAATTCAAGGAATTTTGCACGAGCTAGATAACTAGCTAGGTATGCCACAGCGCTCATCCTAGAAATATGTGGCTCACCAAAATCAAAAAATATGCTAGCAAGTGTTTTTGCAAACTTTATGGCAGAACTCCTGGGATCCAGCGAGCATGTATAAAAAATAATGAACTGCAAAGTTGAAAAGCATAAGTCAATCGGGTGACCTTTAAAGCACCTGATCACCAAATTAAAGAAAAATAGTAAATGTTTAAAAGTGCACTAGTTAAGGACAGTGATTCTATACCTGAGTGAACTTTGACTTGTAAGCATTCATAATAGTCGTCTTGAAAGACCAAAGAAGGGTATCAAAGACCTATCCACCAGACAAAATTCATCAGCATACTAGAAATTTCAATCCATGGCAGCTGGGGTAAACATAGTAAATCTGCTACCTTTTCCAAACGACCATCAGTTTTGCACGTATTCAAGTGCTCAAATGTCATAACCATTAGGCCATCTAACTTTTCAGCATATTTGTGCTACAACATTTAAAAGCCATGTTAGCTCTGTGCACAATAAACATCATAAACAAATATGAGAAGAAGCAACTGTAACTCACCACATCCTCTTTCTTGTTTACAATAAATGTATCATCCTCCATATCTTCTAGCTCTAGTTCAAATATTTCCCTGCGGTAGTAATCACGATTAGCCTCATCCCACTCAATTTCAACCTACAAGATGCCAAAAAACTGACATAAATATGTCTTCAGATTTCCAATGAAGAGTTGAAGACTGCAGAATTATGTTGTTTACATCCAAATCGACGAGTTTGTCAATAACTGCCTTGATCATTTTGCTACCAAGGAACTCTCCAAGTGGGCTGCTCTCTAGCCTCAACATATTCTCCACGTACAAAAGAATGGTCTATGAAAAAAGAGAGAGAACATCATCACTACCAATCATTGTGACACTAAGAAATGAAATTCAAATACCAAAGACTATTGCTTACATGCTCGCTTCTCAAAATAATAGGCATCCTTTGAATAATAACTGCTAATAGCCTTGCTGGTGCAAGCGGCACCAACTCTGAGATTTGTATTAGAGCCCCATGCACATGACTTAGAACTTGGTCTTTCCTTGTAACACCACGAGGCATGTGCAGCAATTTCTGGAACGATAGAGGGGGTACAAAATTGGCGACAAGCATTGCAAGACATGAATCAAGAAGCTTTCCATCTGATGATACCGCCTGAAATGGATAAATTTTAAAACAGTTTTTTTGATAATCCTATCTATTGACAGGCTAAGATGACCTGTCTTCGATTATAGAAACCTTAGGAAAGACTAACTTACAAGTGATAGTATTAGCTCCACAAGGGCATCCATGACTTCAGGTGTGTAGTCCCACATGCTCATTTTAAAAATCTGAGGTAAGGGTGATTATATGATCATTCCATGCACATAAAAATATAAAAGCGAAACGAAAGGAAAGGAAACTTTTGTACTTACAGCATTAAGAAGTGAGCGGTGGATTGACAGGTCTATGTTATACACTGTTGCAGATAATCCCGTCAAGATTATCTGAAAAGAAAATAGCAGCAAAAGCATAACTTTCCGAAGCAAATAACAGGATAATGTTCAGCTTAAGGGCACATTGGCATGCTCCTACCTCAAGGTCAGTTATGTCTTCATAACTGAGGCGCTCATGGCGGTGTAGAGCATTCACTAGTTCCTGATAGTCTGCCATATCACCCTGAAACACGGATACATTCCCCGTAAATTAGTTGATGTTTACAGATGTCAAGAATTAATAATCTATCAAAGATACTCCCACGCAAACCCCAAAAAGTGTTCTCCCTATTTCGCCACTACCCATTCGACCCCCACTTGGATACTTATTTAGCTGGTCATTCAGTGCTCTACATCACCACTACAGACTGGATGGACAAACGCAGGTCATCCAGCCTATCAGCAGTGCAAGAACACAAAACAAGCAGCCACAAGCATTGCCAATGTAAACAGAATTCATAAAGTAGTCTGAGCTGCTGAACCCTCACCATCGAATGATGAATTCACGATCATATTGTGACCATGACTCATATATATTTTCATCGATGCATCCCAATTTGAATGATTTTCACCTCCATGCCATACCCTGTATCAACACATCACACTAATTTGTACCGAGAATTCCTCAATCCGCATAAATTTGCTCTGTTCTAAATTCGAAGTAACAAGTCGTCAAAAACTGAATCAGCTTAAAGAAAGCCAGCAGAGTGTTCATACCTCATAAACGTCTTTAAGAGCTTTTGTGACATACTCCTCTTCTCCAATTCCCTTAACCCCAAGAGTCGGTGCAGCCAATTCCAACCCCATCTTCTACAAAGCCTAATCAAGAAAGCCGCAGGAAATCAACAGTTGAGAAGAGCTCGGCAGGTTGAAGAGTTTGAGAGAGACGGGATAGCAAAATATCGCTGGCGGCGTCCTCCTCCTCACGAGTAACCCTAATTCTATATATATATATATATATAACACTAGTGGCTGTTCGTCCTATGGACAGAAATGTGTAAATTTAAATTTAAAAAATTAAAAGTATGTACAAAATTAGAAAATTTTATTTGACTATACGGTCATGATCCTATTATAAATTTTTAATTTTAAATGAGTGATTTTTTGTTAAATTTAATTTAAATTTAAAATGATTTTGGAATGTTTATTTTTAATTTTTTTTTAAAATTTTAAGTGTGTATTTTTTTTTCATATTTTGTTTTATTCCTATTTTGTCGTATTTCTATTTTGTCTTATTCCATAATTGATTCAGCGACGAAAATACATGATTTAGCGATAAAAAAATTTCGTCATTATATGTGTGGTGGTAGATTGTAATATATAATTGATATGTATATATATATAATTAATATACCCCGATCATCAAATCTGGCCGAAGTGTCGAAACAATCAATTAAGTGTCACTCGTCAAACAAATCGAATTAATACTAACTATATTGTCTGATGTGCCAACGGCGGCGTTTTACGAGCACGCACTCGCTACTATTAGTTTATTTAAGACAAGTGTCAAATCCGTCGTTTCGACGGGATGCGGCGGCAACAAATATTGTTGTTAGTGTTATTGTGCGGCGGTAATAGATATACATTAAAAATAAAGTGTGCAATAATTCATACATTTCTATAAAAAATTTAAAAATATTAAATATTTCCTTCAAAAAATTTAAATGTTTATTTTCTATTTTTTAATATTTTAAAGTTTTTACATTTTTAATTTTAATTGTTTTTCCTGCAAAATTTTTATATGTTTATTTTCTATTTTTTTAATATTTTAAAGTGTTTACATATTTAACTTTAATTTTAAATTTTAAATTTTAAATTTTAAATTTTAAATTTTAAATTTTAAATTTTAAATTTTAAATTTTAAATTTTAAATTTTTAAATATAAATTTTTAATTTTTTAATTACTTTATTAATTGATTTTTTAATTTTTAATTTAATTTAGTTGGAATAGTTTAGTTAGTGATAGAGATTTAGTTAGATGTTGTTACTAAATATGTGGTTCATCTAGTTAGATGTTCTTTTATATATATAGACTAATAGTGATCCCGTCGTTCCGACGAGAATTGTTTCTCTGTTAAATTTAAATTTTTTTATTTTATTTTTTAATTTAGTTGAAATGATTTAGTCAGGTGATAGAGATTTAGTTAGATGTTGTTAAATGTATAGATTTAGTTAGTTGTTGTTGTTAAATGTATGGTTTGTTAGTTAGATATTTAGTTGAAATGATTTAGTTAGGTTATAGGGATTTAGTTAGATGTTGTTGGTAAATGTATGGTTTGTTAGTTAGATATTCTTTTATATAGATATATTAATTCCTTACAGTTGCATCATTTGCTTTCGGACCCAACATTTTTGTTAACAACATGAGATGCAAGCATCGGTTTAGCTTTGTTCGCGCTCCACCTCCAGAATCACGCGCTTAACTTGTTTGGAAGCGAGGAGCGCATCTTCGTCTTTTTTTTTCTTTTAATTCACTTTTTCTTCTCCCTTGCCCAAAGCTCGGGTTGTTGGTTCGTTCTCTCTCATCACTCACAGAATATCTCTCACCACTTTGATTCAACAATCGCCATTGGTAACTATATCGAATCACTAATGTTGTCGGTGAAGGCGAAAGAAGTTTGAGAGGTAGCATTTCGGGTATTTAATTCGGATACGGCCGTGTAAAGGGATCATCACGACCGTGTAAATGGGTTCTCGGCGTGTCATGGTCGTGAAGCATGGAAGAAATTACTTCCCATTGCCAAGCGGGTGTACAACTCTTGTTCCGTGCAAGTCACCCCTGATTGCATTTTGTGTAATCTTTACCATTTTCTGACCATTTTTCCCTCAAAATATTTATTTTCTACATCTTTAGCCATTCTGTGGACCTAGGAGTGTGCACGAGTCGGTAAATTCTGATTTACCGAACCAATTTTTTTACCGATAAGTTTCGGTTCGGTAAATCGGTAAAATTAGTAAATTTTTGATTCGTGCACATTTCAGATTCGGTTGGTAATCGGAATGATATTTCAACCGAATTATCGACCAAAAATGATGTCGTTTTAATTACCAAATCTCTAAGTCTATATTGCCGACCAAAAATGACTTCGTTCTACCATATACTCTCTAAGGAAGGCACGAAGCGGTGAAGTAAAGCTGCAGTGAAGTTGAATGCGAAGCCTCCGCATTCTGCAACCGCCAGCGGCATCGGCATCGCTCATTTTGCTGGAGTTTGGATCCTCCAAATACGTATGAGATTACGAGGTATGACCGCGCTCAACCTAATGTTTGAATAGGCACGTTTTAAATTTGTAGTAAAATTTGGGTTTTTCTTTTGTTTATACTTAATTTCAACTGATTGGAGTTATCCAAGTTGTGGGGTTTCGTACAGGGCCTAGTTGATTGTTGAATGTGTGATTTGAGTTTTGAAACTCAAAAATCTTATTTGAAATTATGAAAGTTTAGTTAGTGATACTTATAGTATTTGTTGTTGATAGGAACCACTTGTTCAATGTTGAATGAAACTATATCCTTCGGAGGGACTCAGCGTATTGTTTTAGTTGGTTTTCAACTGATTAACAAATTGGGTTACTAAATTCTATTCCTCCGGGGTTACTTTTAATTTATATGTTGATTGTAGTAGTAGTTATTGTTGGTTCTATCGTTGGTCGTAATCCCATCATGAAGTTAAATTATGATGCACTATATGTGTTATTCTGGACTGAAGTTGCACAACCTTGGTGTGACTGCTTTGTGATTTCGCGCTTCAAGTCTATGCTTACGTTTGTTTTGAAAATTGACTAGTAAGGTTATTAACATGTATTTAAGCAGGTGTTACTGTTTGTGCCATTGATGGAGCGTATTTATACGATCCACTTAGTCAATTATTCCCGTAGTTTAAGAAGATTTTCATGACGAACCATTACGTTTCGGTATAATTTTGTGTCACAGATGTATTAAGACCACATTGGAGCTAAATGGTATAAATTGAGCTTTTTATGGAGCATTCGGACTGATCAAGTTGCTAGGAAAGCGATGAGAAGAAGCCAGAAGAAGAAGTTGGACGAAGAAGAAGTTGGACGAAGAAGAAAAGCTTAGTGTATCATCCGGAGTCAACGCCATTCAACTATGCGGACTCAATGGGAATTTCCGATAAATGGTTAAGAGTCCGCGTATCATTATTCAAGATGAGTTCGCATGCCGTATCGGGTGACGCCAGCGAGGATTTTCCAAATTTTGGGTGGGTTTGCTTGTTTTTAAAATTAAATTGTGTCAGTATAAATAGAGATGCAAGCAAAACCTAAAAGAACAAACATAGATAGAAAATTCAGACAGTCGTTCATTCAGCTCGAAAATCAGAGCAACAAAGATGGCGATTGACAACCGGGGACTTCGAGCTCAAAATTATTCGCTTGTTCTTCATCATTGTTCAATAATAATTCTTGGTCATCAACTCAATTTTATTATTTTCAATACAATGAATTTTAGTAGCTAAATTTTTGTTCATTTTAAGGAGTTATGATTGCAACAAAATAGTATGAGACTTGTGCTTAATTATCATGCGTGTTGAATTATTCATGTTCTTGTGCTTTATCGCATGCTTTAATTATTTATTCAGCGTAGTTTGGCAGTGAAACTTAATAGGTGTTATTCATGATATTAGAATAATTTATCTTGGTAATGAAGCCTGGCAGTGGATATATTGCGATATGTTAGGATACTAACTGTTATATCTGCTTGATAACTTGACGGTTAATATTGGATTGAACTCGGAAAATTAGGTAAGTCTTTGACGATATTATCTGAATAGAACAGGTAGCGTATTACTTTGGCGAGTGTACGTAGGATATATCCTTGGCGAGAATAGCTGTTTTAATTCAATACTGCATGATATATATTGTGGTCGACGATTACTAGTTGTATGAACAATTCCCTAGACTGATTCTTCTCTGAATCGTTAAACCTTTATTTACTTTCGCGTTCCAAAACAAACTTTCGAAATTCCCCTTTAGGATTAACTTTAGTTGGAGTTTATTTACGAATTCAAGACTATTTTCTCTCCTCTGGATTTGACCTTGCTTACCACTTGCTAAGTGTTTAGTGGGTACACTATAAATACACATTCTTTTTTTGGCGCCATTGCCGGGGATCAAACCCGGATCACCCGCATGACAAGCAGGAATTCTTACCACTATACTACAACGAACAAGTTGTTGTACGCGTCAAATTTGTATTTATAGTGTACCTACTAAACACTTAAAGCAGGGTCGAACCCAGAGGAGAGAAAACAGTCTTGAATTCGTAAATAAACTACAACAAAAGTTAATCCTAAAGGGGGGGTCCGAAAGTTTGTTTTGGAACCGAAAGTAAATAAAGGTTTAACTATTAAGAGAAAAATTTAGGAAATTGTTCATGCAACTAGTAATCATCGACCACAGTATATATCATGCAGTATTGAATTAAAATAGCTATTCCAGCCAAGGATATAACCTACGTACACTCGCCAAAGTAATACACTACCTGTTCTAATCAGATAATCTCGCCAAAGACTTACCTAATTTTCTGAGTTCAATCCATTATTAACCGCCAAGTTATCAAGCAGATATAACAGTTATCATCCTAACCTATAGCAATACATCCACCGCCAAGCTTCGTTACCACGATAAATTATTATAATATCATGCAATAACACCTATTAAGTTTCACCGCCAAGCTATGCTGAATAGATAATTAAAGCATGTGATAAAGCACAAGAGCAGGAATAATTCAACACGCATGTAAATTAAGACAAGTCTCATACTATTTTGTTGAAATCACAACTCCCCAAACTGAACAGGAATTTAGCTACTAAAATTTATTGTATTGAAAATAATAAAATTGAGTTGATGAACAAGTATTGTTATTGAACAATGATGAAGAACAAGCGAAGAACTTTGAGTTCAAAGTCATCGGTTGTCAATCGCCGTCTTTGTTGCTCTGATTTTCGAGCTGAAGGAACGACTGTCTGAATTTTCTATCTCTGTCTGTTCTTTTAGGGTTTTGCTTGCATCTCTATTTATACTGACAAAATCTGATTTTAGAAACAAGCAAACCCACCCAAAATTTGGAAAATCCGTTGCTAACGTCACCCGATACGGCTCGCGGACTCATCTTGAATAACGATACGCGGACTCTTAACCATTTATCAGAAATTCCCATTGAGTCCGCGTAGTTACATGGCTTTGACTCTGCGTGATACACTGAGCCTTTCTGCTTCGTCCAGCTTCTTCTTCTCGCTTCTTCTCATCGCTTTCCTAACAACTTTATTAGTCCGAATGCTCCATTTATACCATTTAGCTCCAATGTGATCTTAATACATCTGTGACCCAAAACTATACCAAAACATAATGGTTCATCACAAAAATCATCTTAAACAACGGGAATAATCTATTAGATGGATCGTATAAATACGCTCCATCAAACCACCCCACACTTATCCTTGTTCGTCCCGAAC
>JAWWMW010000426.1:11914-23413 GCA_035048345.1 Echeveria elegans
GCTCATAGAGCGCATAACATATTACAATATATCTCATAAACCCTATCTAAACTTCTTTGGTAGATATATATCTTGCAAAACTTTGAAGTACGTACCGCATTAGACGCCTTTTACCAATGAAGATCAACATCACACTGCTAGCATCGCATAACTCGAGCACGGGAAGAAATAACACCTCCACACCGAAGCGGGAGAAAGACACATCGTCCACACTATAGGGGCCAATAATGAGCTCCTACTCATGATGAGAGAATAATGACCAAGCCTAATAATAGGCAATGGAAAAGAAATGGTGGAGGCCAGGAATTGAACCCTTGACCTAAGAGTTTCATGTCTGAACTCTTGACCCAGGAATTGGTGGATGCATTACTAAATAAGCAGAAGCGATTTACTACATAACTTGTTTAAAAATAATCAACATATATTTTTTTTGGCAGTAATTACATTAATTTAGTATGAAAACAAATGACAATTCCTAGTTACGTTACAAAAATTCATCGATTTTTTGAAGCTCGCCCCTATTGTAAGTTTTGGTGGTTCGGACCGTAATTTAACATTTGTTGATAGTTTATGCCCCTATTTTGTCCTTTTTCCAATCCTTTAAATAAGCATTTTATTTGGAAGAAATATTACTATTTTATATTATATTAAAGTGCAGTAGGATGCACTGAATATCAATCCGAGAATTCTCTTGTAGCATATATGGTCTGTATGGGTATGAATGCCCACGACGCATGAAAGTTGAATATACCTTATTGCTTTAGTGGACGAGGTTGTGAACGCGCGTCGTTGTATTGGATTTGTATTTATAGTACCTGTTAAGCACTCAGTAAGCGGTAAGCAGGGTTAAATCCACAGGAAAGATAACAATCTTGAATTTGTGTAAAATAATAACTAAAGTTAATCCTAAGGGGGTTTAAAAGAGTTTCTTTGTTCAGAAAAAAGTAAATAACGAAGGTTTACGAATTATGAGAAAAATTATATCAGAAAATTATTCATGCAACTAGTAATCATCGATCACAATATATCATGCGACATTGAGTTAAAACAGTTGTTCACACTAAAGATACAACATACGTACACTCGCTAAAGTAATATTCTACCTGTTCTAATAAGATGATCCCGCTAAAGAATTACTTAATTTATGAGTTCAATCCACTATTATCCGCTAAAGTATCAAATAGATATAACAGTTACTATCCATAACATATCGCAATACTTCCACCGCTAGGCTTTGTTACTACAATAATTATTCTAATATCATGCAATAACACCAATTGAGTTTCACCGCTAGGCTACGCTGAATAGATAATTAAAACACGCGATAAAGTACATGAATATAGATAATTCAACACGCATAATAATCAAACACAAGTCTCATATTCTACTGTTGCAATCACAATTTTCCAAACTGAAAACAGATTTAGCTACTAAAAGACATTGTAATTGAGTAATAAAATTGAGTTGATGACCAAGGATTAATACTGAACAATGATGAAAATCCGACGCAGAATGAAAAAACGGAGTCGCCGATCGTCTTTATCTCCGTCATCTGAGCTCCGCAGCTTCTGATGAGAATTTAGGTCTCAAAATTCATGCCTTTTTTGTGTTTCCCTAGATATGTATTTATAGGGATTGGGCTGAGAAATTCGTCGCTGACGTCATGCTGACGTCACCCAATACGACACGTGGAGTCGTGAACTCCTTTTGAATTTCTGTACGCGAATTCTTAAACAATTTCGGAAACTCCCGTGGACTCTGCGTAGCAAATGCAATCGCGACCGCGTGGTCATCTGTTCCACCGGTTGATCTCCTAGCTTTCCGAGCATTCCTTGAACAACATGATTAATATCGTTTAGCTCCAATGTAGTGTTTAAACACATGCGAAATGAAACAATACTAAATGTCATTAAATTACGAAAATAAACGATTCGATGAATCGTATAAATACGCTTCATTAGGTTGCATCACCACGCCTCATTTTGTTTTGTGGGAATTTAGCGGTTGAATGTCACCGTTATGTAGCCGGAACAAGTCGAAATCAGAGCTGAAGGAGTTTTGTGTGGGTCAACGCGGGTCATCAGAATGAGTTGCTGACATGGATAGGAGAGGGTGAATCATCCTCGAATGAATGAGCTGGCGACCAGCAGGCATGTCTGCGTAGAGTGACGAGAGTCGTTGTTTTGATCGTGCGGATGAGATTGAATCGAGAAATGAGCGGTACATTGTTATCTTCAATTTCAGTGCGCAAACAAGAATGTTCCGTCTTCTGTGCCCGAGCAGGCTTGGCAAAATCCAAACAGAAGCTAAATCGGGTACCCATAACTATATATGCTAGGAGACCTACTAACTCAGTGCATTAACTTACAATCAAAATCCTTCAGAACATAACTCAAAGGTAGTCCGCTCATGGAGAGTATTAGCTTGACGCGCCTTGGGTGGAGGGAGAAGAACTAGGTATATTGGAAGGCGACAAGGTATCTTCTACAAAGGATCTTCTTGGTTTGGGATCGGTTTCTTCAGTTGGACAAGGATCATGGTCATGTTGTCACATCCTGCACCGCTCAGTGTGGATGGAGCAAGGCATCTGTCCAGGACCCTTTCACATATGGTAGATAATTTGGTTTCCTGGAACGTTAATAACGAGATTTTTGGTTTAGACAGAGACATAGCTAGGGTAAGAAGTATAACAAGTTTTGCTGATTCTCAATTGCAATTACCGATTTCAGTTGCTCGTGGATAAAGTCTACTAACTGCTGACTCGACATGCAGTCCCTGCACAATTTTACATTTTAGCAAGGTCGGATATTTCACACCACTTAGAGAGCCCTGATTAAATTCCAGCAATTACAACTATAGACGCTGGAATCACATACCATATCCCATCACATGCTAGCACAAGGAAATCGTCATCGTCGCACAGCTCGACCTAATAAAGGAAAATGATACCGGGAAATTTAAAGTAAACAGAAGTTAGCAGCTTGAAAATTATGCCACCAGAGCAATGTCCTTACTATATTAATATCAGGATTTGCAGTGACAATTTGTTTGTCCGCCGGTAAGTATTTATTTTGCTTGTATTCCATGTCACCTAAAACCGAAAACAACATATGATATTCCCCTCGAACTGAAAGATGTAACAAGAGACTACTGAAATTAAGAATTAAGAGGCCAGAAAATGGTTATGTAAACTACCTATAGCTCTTGCAAGGTTCAAGCTCCCATTAATACGCCCTGCATGAATAAAACCACCAGCTTTTACGATCCTCTCTTTCTCAGCCTCGAGATCAGGTTTGTGGTCTCTAGACAAATTGTATGCCTAACAATGAACACGAGATAAATTGTTAGTAAGCGATGATTTAAGATGCCCTCAATTTGGTGAACATAAAATAACCTGATTTCTTCTTGAGATAACGCATCGAGAATCACCAGCATTTGCAACAACAAGTTGGTTGTTTCTAATAATTGCTACATTGGCTGTACAACCACAATTCGGTCCTGTAAAATCCGAGTGAGGACCCTAAAAAATAAAATTCCAAGGATTAATCAAAGTACATGAATACCTGCTTTGATAGCATGCACGCTGGTAATACGGTTACCTCCTCAACAGTCCATTCATCAAGTTGACGACTGCTTTCACTACTTCTAGGAGACCATATCATTCCTTCAAGCATGCCAGAAATTTTATTTATTTTGTCTCCCAAGATAGCCAGTTCCCTCCACCCTCGTTGTCCACGCATCATCTCGTCCATTCTAGAAAAAGTGATGAAGAGAGAGTTAATGTAATAAATCGTAAAAAAAAAATCATTATGGGATGGTAAATAGTTGAAAGGAAATCTTTTAGGAGTGACACTAACATAACTAATTTAAGCGATATCATTATTGACCATTAAAAAGATTTTAACCGAAAACATTACGGACAGAGTACGATCATCAGGACACTACAGTGTAGGTTGTAATAATCGACGTTATGGAAGCTATTATGAAACCTGAAATAAGCTTTTTGCAATGCAGTCCCAATATCACCAGCAGAATATGCATCATGCTTGAGAACTTGTCGGTGTAGATACTTGGCACAAAACTTGGCAACCACTTTACCTGCATAAAGAAAATACAATAGTTGACTTTACAATAAGTGTCTGATGCGACTGAGTATCAAAGATCTGGTAACAATTTGATCTATATGTGTACAAATCTGGATGTAGATCCCATCTGCCATATGTGATTGGAATTAATCTGACTGTACTATACATTGTCAAATTTTGTTGTGAACACGTAAACATTGTAGAATGATAAGATGAATCATTCTAATGCGTGGTGCAATAACTTGGCGAGTTCACAATTAGTAGCATCTCATAATCAGCATGCAGTAAGAACTCTTGCGCCAATGATAAACACACATGCTCTTACTTTACCTCCATGGCCATCATATACGCCAAAAAACGATGTTGAAGGATCCAAGTTGGGAAATGCTGCATGCTGAAGAATTTAAAAAAAAAAAAAAAGAATACGAATTAAGGACAACACATAAAAAAAAAAGCAATATGATGGATGGATTTAAAAAGCCATTGAAAAGTCTAAAAAATTATAGTCAACTGGTACAGAGCCAAATCACAGTTCAAAGCTGAAGAAAGTAAATCATAAATCTTACATGTAACATTCGTTTAATGGAGAAGCACTTGAAAAGACAAAAGGAAAAAAAAATAGGGTAAGAGAGCTGGAAGAAAAAAATAGGCTCACAGCGTCCTCCATGCTGGCTCTCCATCCTTGCATCGAGGAAAGTCCATACCTGAGTTTCTCATTCTCTCCATCTTCAGATGATTTTTCAGTTTTAGGACTGCTGAGGTATATACCCATTTCTGAAAAACTGGGAAATGCAAGAAAAGAAACCAATTTATGTCAATACAACACTTTGCCCACAAAGTACATGTCTTACTAAGTAAATGGAAACAGACATTTTTGAGGACTGAAGAAGACTCCTGTTAAATTTGGAGAGACGTCTAAAATAAAACGACAGAGTAATTAATCAAAAGACAAATATCCTACGGAATAGTAAAAATGTGTGGCATAAACCAACTACAGGCTTACACTTTCCGATCAGTTAACGGTTAGGTCTGGACTGGCGGATGCCAAAGAAGGTAGTCGAGAGGAGAGGAGATGCGGAAGCCGTGTGGGGGATCGGGTCAATAATAAAGTTGGGGGAGGGGATATTTATCTGAATCTCTGTATCGCCTCTTCTCTCTACTTGCTTCATTCTTTTTCTTTGATCACATTATATCTTTCACACTTTTTATTAGCTGCGTATTTTGATAGGTAAAAATTGAGTTTTGATGAGAAAAAAATATATATTGGAATTGATTCCACAACGATTGTAAATTTGTAACGTATAAAATGCAAAATGTACTAACAACACTTATAAGTGCCCCCAGTTTGCTTGGAAATTTATTGAAAAAATGTGCAACTTTTTTATAATGTTATGAAAATGAACACTATCATGAATGAGCCTAAATACAAAAATTTGCATACTATGATTAAGAAAATATTAATATCTAATATGTAACAGAATAGGGGTTGATGGTGGTCGGACCATCAAATCGAAATATTTATAAAAATGTCATCTGATCGGATTTTAATCAGATGGGCTCAGCCCGATCCATTAAAAATTAAAAATTAAATAAATTTACACACAATACAGGGTCCGGCCTGACCCAAAAATTAAAAGTTTTATTTTACACAGATCACACGGGCCCAAAAATTTGTCGATCGAATCACGTACGCGTTGACCGGTACGATTACGCAATCGGAACGACGCATCCCGTCGAGACGACGGATGGTACGCTAAAATTTTTGAATATTATATAATAAAAATAAAATAGAAAAGATAATGAATATTATATAATAAAAAAATATGTCATTTAAGAAAATGATAAGATAATTTTGAAACACTTAAAATGGAAATGAGACATCAGGACGCCCATTTCATATTATAGGTCCCTTATCTATTATGCACACACTAGCTGCGCTTCCGTTGTCCCGACGGAAATTTTTTCCGTATCTCGATTTAATTCATCTAAAAATGCTAAATGTTTACCGCTTAATTTTTATTTTTAATGTTAGTTTTTAATATTTATTTTAATATTTAATATTTAATTTTCAATTTTTTTAATATTTTTAGTTTTTAATTTTATTTACTGGGCCGAACCGGGCCCGTTATATTTAATTTTAATGACATATTTGTGATTAACGGTGAAGAGAGGGTAGTCTAGTCAATTTTTTATATAATGAAGGGTAATTTCGTCATTTTCTGTTTGATTTTACATTATTTTTTTCTATTCTTTTATAAGAATAGATGTTAAAGAAAATTGATACTTGTACATTTATACCCATCAATTCTTTACTATATTTAACATGCATTCATCCATTGCATTTATTTCATTCAATAACTACAAGCATAAATAATTTTTACCAAATTTTTTTCTTAATTAAGTAAATGAACATATAATTTGAAACATTCAAAAAAACAAAATAGTGGGCGTATATTTGGAACCGAGGGAGTACTACTTTTTAAAGAAGAAATGATTTTAAATTTTTATTATTATCTTATTTTCAATTTCCCACGAAATTGGCGACACTTTTTGCTGGTATTAAATGCAGAGAGAGTTGGAGACTTGGAAGGTGTTTTTCAGTCAACAAATTCTGACTATGGAGTGGATTCCAAGTCAGCCATTGATATTTTCCGCTGATCAACCACTTTGAATTTATGTTTGTTTCCAGTCCATGTCCCTCCAAGCTGTTGTTTCTCATGTCTGAACCACACATGTTTATGATGTCGACATGCATAAACAGAAAGGCTGCTGCAAATCAAAATCTATTTGAAATCTAACAGGAACCGATTGCAAGACCAGATGAAATCCACATGATAAAAAAAAAAACTCTAGATGCCCATCCAATCTTCTCAATCCTTGAACAGGCAAGTTTTACAAGTTTCAAGTCAAGAGATGTACAACTCGAAACTGTTTTGGTTCTTGTTGAGTTCAATGACCTTGGTTTGTAACCAACCTGGAAGAAGAAATTTAAAAGAAAACATCTTTATTCAAGCAAGCTGCTTCAATTAAGAATTTAAGATAACAAGCTTTCACAAGCTTCAACTTCTGCTCCAAGAGTAGATAGTACTTCTTCTCCTTTGGGGCTGGAGTTAATGGTCCATATTGTTCCGTTGACTATATGGCTGCACGAAATGATCGTCTCTAATCTTTTTCACTATTTCTTTGACTACCTTAAAATCCAAGGCTTTGCCAATAACAAGCTTGACCATGACTTCTCCAAAGTTACTTGGCGCCTATTGGAAGGTCAATGCCGATATCATCTAGCATGGAGCCGTAAAGAAGGCATCCTGTTCCAATATCCTTAATGGAGATGACATTCTTATTTAAAAGATACTCCAGAAGCTGGCAAAATAGGTCCACGCAGGGAGGGATCTTCTCCAGCGCCAGGGCTATGGCTTCTTTGACAACCTCAGAGAGGTAATCCGAGGATCTCAATTCTTCAACACGCTGTAAAGCTTCTTCATCCAAGATTCTAACAGGGAACTACTCCTCTAGTAAAGACACAGTCCTCCTACGAAGCTCTGCAAGCTTCGAGGCAGAGGGCTTTGGAGTTTCAGTGGGCTGCGAGACGGTTGGAGTTGGTAGTACAGTCTTTGGAGCCTGCGCTATAGGGTCAATTGGGCGTAACAGAGGTGCATCAGACCCTTGCAATAATGCACCTGATAGCAGTTATAAAACTAGCACTCCCTTGGGGCAAATACTTTGAAGTGATGACACTTGGCTAATTGATGGTGGTTGCACATGACCAGTAGATTTAGTGCCCCTCGGCATTGATCGACCACACGGCACCTCCCAATCATCCACATCAAGCCCTGGCGCACCAGGCATTCCGGGCATCAAGCTTCCCACACCTAGTCTGGCCACAGGGAAGCCTCCTGAGCTGACAGACCCTGATTGACCAGGGTTTCAGCCATTTCTAATGCTAGCTGTTGCACCAGTACGCAAACCAAAACTTTTTTCAGCCTCAGTGTGAACCTCAGTGATTGTTTTTGCCTTGATCTGTGAAAATAAATTTAGACATTAGACTCAAGTTTTCCTTGTAATAAATAGTGGGACAAATGCAGCCAGAATTTTCATGAAATAAAATTGCCAACCTCTTCACGCCCGGGGACCCAGTTGTTTGAGCGAAGATCAGTGATGTCTCAGACCATGAACCTCAACCTTGGGACTAAGTGCGGATTCTTCTGCAGTTCTTTTAATCTGCTGAAGTATAAATCATTAACTCGCCGGAACTTTGGACTCTTATCGAGCTGTTTGCCTAAAGTGTTAAAGAACTGACAAATTGCCTCCACATTCTCTTCAACGGGGCATACTTTATCATCAGGTCCCACAAGCTCCTATATATTATCAAATAAGTAGCAATAATGTCAGTCTCATGACGAAGGCCTGTAAACTTGTTTTACAAATCAGCCAAGTTCAGACAACCGTTAAAAGTAACTGAACCTCGACTATGTGGTGAACAATCTTTTCAGGGACCATTTTCTGCTTCAGAAGTTCCCCAATAAGGCGAATGTTACCCAGATTCCGCAACTTTAGAAGCCTTTCTTTATCATTGCGATCAGCTTCTTGCTCGGGAGCAGTCATCTGCCTCAGTTCTGCTCTGATATTATCAGAACCTTCAAAAGCCTCCTGACAGGTATTCAAAAGGACTCGCTTGAACGCGATATATTTCCCACCAGACTCGTTGGAAGGAAAGAGAGGAAGCTTGTCATTAATTTCAGAGCACAGCTGAGTGTACATGTGGCAAAATGTGGGTTCGAGGACTGCCCTTATCAAACATAAGCGCAATAACATCCTGCAGCACCAAACGAGCCAACTTCAGAATCAAACATGACCAAGTAGAATACAATATGCTTTTGACTTCACAGTTCACATGACCCACAGACCTTTAAGATATCTGGTGTAGTAGTACGGACATCAATCGGCTGACCCTTGAGAACATAAAAATTCTCTGGAGTCAATTTGTTGAGAATACTGACAAGTAAATATTTAGACTTATTAACATTCTCTCATTCATAACGATGCCCTTGAAAATGAAAATTTGAGAACTAGCGCATTTTACCCTTTCACTGTCTTGAGAACACGACCCTTTTCAAATATTGCCCCTTCGAGCTGACCATGGTACCTCAGCCTTCACAAGCGCAGGAGCTGGACCACCCTGCATCTTTCAAGTACGACGACACAGCTGCATAAGCTCAATAAATACAAATATCCTTCCAAGTAAACAAATAACAGAATGCAAGGACATTCATATGAAACGACTGAGGTTCATCATAAAATCTCCATCAGCTGTACTGATCATATGTTATAGCTACATGAAAAAGGATATATATCAGACTGACAATACAAAAACTGAGAAAACAATGCAAACACTCACTCCTCGGTTGGGAAAGGTTTGAGTTTGTGACGTCAGCTGATCTGTTTAATTATCAGACTCCTGCCTGGAATCAAAACGAGTTGTGGGCTCCGTGCAGATCCAAGACTTTTCCCATCCAAATGATGTGTTATTACGCCACTCACGAATGCCTGTCTTGGAGTAGCGACTTTGAGGTTGTGCTTGCACCTGTTTGAGTGATACACTGTTACTAACATTTCAGAAATAGCCTCATACTGAGTGAGACAGAGCACTGTTGATACTAATGTTTAACCTTCCGCATCATAAGATTTTGTGCGCTCAAGCAGTTATCAAGTAGTGGAAAAAACACATTAGGCAAAGCTGTAAAGTTTTCTACGAATCGCTAGCAAAGCTGTAAAGTTTCCCACGAAGTTTTGTGATACTCACCACCCAGCCCTTCCACAATCTGCTGTTTGATTTTCAGAATCTCCTCAGGGATCTCGCCATCTCGGTGATCTAGGGAAATGTACAGAAAAAGTGTGACGATGTTATACTACTTGATTAAATGCACGGTCTAAAGCAACAATAATCATGAGCTAACCTCCCGGAGTTGCAGCAGTTGATCCCTGGTGTATTTAATCCGTTCACGGCCATCAAATCGGAAGTCACCAGTCTGTTAGAACAGTTGAAGGCATGCCGGTGTTAAATAAAGATTTTCAGCATCCCGTATTTAAAGGAAAATTTTCAATTTTGCCTTACATAAAGTTTTAGTTTCATTTTTGCCCCACTTTTTCTTAATTATGTCTAATCATGCCAATTCATCAATTAAACCTAATAAACATGCATACGTGGTGCCTATGTAGCGCCTACATGGCACCACCACCAAAAATTAATGCTTATATGGCATTAATCATGTTTACGTGGTGCCTACGTGGCATTAAAAATTAAAATCAAAATTAAAAAATCAAAATCAAAAATCAAAAATCAAAATTTTAAAAATAATTTTCTGTTTTTGATTATTTATTTTAAAAAATTAAAAATTAAAAATAAACAATCAAAAAATCAAAAATTTTAAAATATAAAATACAAAAAAAACAAAAAAAACAATCAAAAATAAAAATAAAAATAAAAAATTTACCAGTTTACTTCGACAATTCCGATTTAAAATTTTTATTTTTATTTTTAATTTTTAATTTTATTTTTAATACCACATAGGCGCCACGTAGACATGATTAATGCCACATAAGCATTACTTTTGGTGGTGGTGCCATGTAGGTGCCACTTAGGCGCCACGTAGTCATGTTTATTAGGTTTAATTGATGACTTGGCATGATTAGCCATAATTAGGAAAACGTAGGGCAAAATTGGAACTTTTTTTTATAAGTGGAGCAAAGCTGGAACTAAAACTTGAAAGTGGGGCAAAATTAGAAAAACTTTTAGTTAAGCTTCTGCATAAACTTTGTAAGCAAATCAAGCAGCACAAAAAAGCGCACCCCATCGCAAGTATCCTTGAAGAATTAATTGGAACCCAGAAACCAAAAGCAGCAAAGATGGAAACTTTAACAGTGAATAGAAAAGAGATATATCTATTCTAAATCTGATGGAAGAAGAAAGGAAGAGAGATAGAGAGAGATCTAGAAGGCAGGTGGAAGTGCGGAGAGGGAGGGAATTGGGAGATGATGAATCGAATCTGGGTGTGAAGAATCTAGTGGAAGGACGTAGACCGGCACCGGCACCACCACCACCTGGTCTCAAGCGTATCACCGTCTGATCTGCTGTTACATGTGATCTGCAACACAGCCCGGCGCTTACCGCCACAATTTCCCGCTTTCCATTTCAATTCAAAATTACTTTGCGTCTGGTTCACAAAGTCAGTGCTAATCACACGACTGCGTTTAGGGTGTCGTCGATTTGGTGCAGTTATACGCTGCGTTTGATCTGTTAGTCGAATCCAGTCTGTTATAAGACACGATTCGTACCTTTTGAGGAATCAATTTGAAAACTCATTCCTCAAACCATCTCTTCTCCGATTTACAACAAGTGTCTCAACTCAGATAT
>JAWWMW010000426.1:32227-42393 GCA_035048345.1 Echeveria elegans
TGTACATATTTCAATGGTAGTTAATGGAGGTTGACCGAAATTTCGTTGTTAATTTAACTGTAAAATTAAAAATTAAGTTTTTTTTTTGATACTGGATTTTAAATTTCAGTTAATAAATATTAAAGTAAAATTCATTTCATGAAATTCTTCTGCAAGTTTTAAATTTGATGCATTAATGATAGCTAGATACGCTTAGTAAAATTCATATGTAATGTGGGTCTTCATCTACACATATAATAGAATTGGTTTTGTCATATCTCCATCCTCAACGCTATTCAATTATGAAAATATTCATGTCGTTTATCACTTATTACAAATCATGTTATTAATCTCGTATTTGATTTTATTTGACCGTGTATGTTAACCATATTAGACCAGATAGATTCTATATTCGGAACGACGGGTGAGCGTATTTTATCGATTATTGAACAGAGTATTTACGTTATATGATTATATATTTTTTAATTAATTTAATGAATACGATGATTAGTCTGTTTCATCCCATTACCGTCGTGACAGATTTTGCACACAAAAGAGTAATAGAAACTATGGGCCGATTCAAAAGCCCATCATTTAGGAGTCTGAATGGCTGGTTCCTAAAGCAGCCCAACTTAGTAGGAAAACAAACAATAGTAGCAAAATCAACATAAATCAAAACTTGTTTTCTTACTAAAAAAAGACATGAAACAAAATTTAAAGTAATATTTACGCACAAGTATCAAACCCGTCGTCTTAACGGAAATTTTCTTCATGTTTTAATTCAATTTTAATAAAGGTTTCCAACATTTCTCTCTACAATTTGAATGCTACATATTTTTTAATTTTTTGAATATAATTCCATTATATTATTTTTTAAATTTTGTGACAACCCGTCATCCCGAATGAGAAATCTATACGTCAAAAAATTGGTAAAATACTCGATCCAATACAGTTAAATATACGGTCACATACATTTAAATAAAGTCATATACAAACAAATACGGACAAATATAGCCAAATACGAAATAATAGGAACAAATACGTGTGGATGGCGTGTGGTGTAAATAAAAGTATGAGTAGGGATATTTTTATCAAATGAATTTTTTTTGTCTTTATCCTTATTTTGTTTTATTATCATATAGCGACGAAAATCAGGGCTTTAGTGTTTGTGTGAGTGTTTGTGTGTTGATGATTGTATTCTTTTATATATATAGATTCACTAGTATGCACAGTTAGCGCCCTGTTCAAAAGGAAGTTTGAGCATACACCTCGAACTCATCCTCTTTCATTAATCATGTCAGTTTCATCATGTATACGCAATTTACCGGATGCTTGAACATCGTTACTGAACAACCATATTATGCTACACTACATAAAATTTATGTTCCTCAGCCTCGGTAATTCCCAAATAACTTGTAAAACCTAATTTAACCAATACTGAAAATATATACTAATACCTGTTGAACCATGAATGAACAAGGAAGAAATTAAGTCCAAAAATCTCCAACTGAGAAACTTTTCAAAAAAATCATTTCTTTTATGTAAATATTGATCCAAAAGTAGACAATTACTTTACCCCTATCGAGGGATGCAAACAGGCCACATCATTTAATGAAGGAACATAATTCGCATGTGCATGCGAATCCAAATGGTGATACACAGTCCACCAAAGCACCAGAGGAAACCTCAACAAAAGTATATGCTTCTCTTCCTACAAAAGTAAGAAAATTTGGCCCAGGGTTGCTGATGAGAATTTAGTTTCCCACATCTATCTTGAATTCACATTGTCCACCAACGGAACTAGTTCAATGTTTCTACTGTCAAATTTGACGTTTTGGTTGGCAAAAGAGTCATCAGCATCCCCCTCCTTAATATTCAGAATATCAGTTGCAAGAATCGACGAGTTGGGATCACTTCTAGGAACCAAGAACAGCATAGCTAGAGGGCTGATCCGAAGAATGTTCCTGACGAGAATCGCTAGCCATAAGTTGTCAAATCGTGTCCGTGTCACATTCAATATCTGTAAAAGAAGGCCTCCACCCCAGCTCGAAGACAACAGGCCTGCATTGTCAATGGACATGAGGAGAGCGAAGAATGTGCCTTCTATGCCTGGTGGGCATAGCTTGGTGCTTAAGACTAGCAGAGGCATCCATTTTAATCGTCCAATCAGTTGCGTCACACTCTCATCTATCACAATGAATAAGTAGTCAGGTAGCCCAACTTTCAGGTTGAGACGCATCACGAGAATTAAGTCAAGCATTCCTGAAAGGCCGTAGAGCAACTGCGTCCAGAAAAGCATCTGCCTGAACGGATAGTCCTTCAGACCGTATTGGTACAAAACAGCTCCTAATAATGAGCCAACAGCCCCAATCGACGATATGTATCCTACAGCCTCCTGCAAAATACCAATATTATTTTCTTAGGACCGAAACTTGATAAAAAAAAATACACATAGAATGCAGCAGTGATGCAAACAAGCATTGCCAGAGAGTTAAGACAGTGCCTGAGAGAAAGCCGGCCCTGCATTTGCATCCGTGTACCAGTAAAATAAACCCTCATGAACATTTAAGCTCAGCGCTAAAGATAAATACATGTACAGACACGGCCTCCAAACTTCTGCGCATTTTAATGTTGCCCACATGCTCTTGCTGGCATTCAGAAACTTCACGTTCACCTATTATCCAAGACGCATAGTGTAAGCATCAGACAGATGATATCAGATGCCGCTTGAAGGACTTGGAAAATGGCAAAACATGAACTACCTGTCTGTAAGCAAAATTTGGTATATGCGGCTCTTGTAACCACAGGCCAACTAAGAAAACGAGTCCAGCAGGGAAGACTAGCAAGCCAAATACTCCCTGGCAACCCAAATGTAATATTGTTACAGTTCGCTCACAAATTGACAAGGTTGATGGTAAAAGGGGATTCCAATTTGCTATGTAACAATCATCACCTTAGGGCCTATGAGGTCTACAAACACACCACTGAAAGAGAACCCAATGAGTGCTCCAATGGAGGAGCTTAGGGCACATAAGCTTTGAAGATCAGAAGCCAGAGATGGATGTATGATGCTGTTGTGTGCGACACAAGCATCAATAGTCACGTCCGCGATGGCAACACCGGCGCTCCCAGCAGTGAGACACGCCAAGGCCAGCACAATGTGTAAACTTTTGTGCAGGGCTAGCACAAGTGTGGACAGTACGCCTAGTAAACCTGCAGCCGATGCAACAAATTTGTAAGATGACCTTGCAAGTCCAAGAAATCATCTTCATACAGTCATAAATCACAGAAAACCACAACTTTACCAGCGAAAATGAAGTAAGGGCGTCGGCGATAGCCAACAATTGGAAGAACATCAGTGAGCAGGCCCCAAAGTGGCTTGACAATCCATGGAATTGAAGTGATTCCTGCATAAACTTGAGCCTCAGACGGCAGCACTTTCTGATCATCCTTCATGTAATACTCAGTAGCAATGCGACCAAGAGCTCCGCCTAGCCCTTGACTGATGCCATAAACCGCAATGACACCCAACACGAAACTCCAATGTGTTTGCTCGGAGAGCATCTTAAGCCAATGTAAAGGCTTAACAATGCAGCCAGAGCAGCCTCCTTTCTCCGTGACTTGTTCCTCATCTGCATCACCATGGATTGCAATCTTTTCTTCCTCCCCCATCGCTCAAGTCTGGTTAAACAAGGCTAGGACCTGCATAGAAACAATTCTGTGGCTTCCTGATAGCTGAGATCAACCGACAACACGACAGAACAAACGTTTTCCAGAAGTGAATGCAGACCCAGTTTGGAAAAGCTGGTTTTACTAAGTGTGCGTCAGTTGTGTTGTATGACGAAATAATTGGCAAGAAATGAATTTTTTGAAAAGGGCAACCTTAACTTGATCGGAACTCCGAACCCTGGAACAAGGAAAATTCAGATCTAAAGCTAAGAAGAGGAACTCAAAATCGTCTCAAAGGGTACCAACTCCAAATTGCTCAGCTGGAAAACTTAAAGATTGGAACTTGGGACTCAATTCACTCCAATCTTGAGTATTTCTATCTTTATCCTCAATCTGAATCCCGAAAAATGTGGACAAGATCAAAAATGGAGACTTAAGATTAAAGTCAATGCTTCTGTCTACCTCTCCCTCCCTTCCTCCCTCTTAAACTCAACGTTGACCAAACAAAGAGCGTGTTCCTAGGTTTCAAGTCTGACCCTCATGTAGCACGTGGCATACTTTTACTGGTTTTATAACGGTGGGTTTGCTCGGCAGGTGTGTATCGTCACGTACCAGATCAGTACGTCTTCCACTGTAGAAAAAATGAATTTTTCTTCTTTATGATTCTCGTTAAAGCTTACAGCAGTCAGTTCTTAATCTCGGACAATGGTAGTAGCAGTTGGCTAGTTGTTGATCAACCTATTTTGATTTTTAAGGACTCGAAAGTAGAAACATTTTAGGCAAGTCCAATAAGATCTGAGAATAATTGAGACGGAGACAGCTGAACCATGATGATAAGCAAAGCAGATCATCAATTGTTCTTAGGTTTACAGAAACATGTTCATTTCCTTGAGGAGAAAAATGTAGAAATGTACATGTACTGTAAAAGCTTTCCAAAAAGCTTACGAGACCACTTTGATATTGTCCATTAATTAGACGCGACCAGCTGCTTGAGTTTTTTCATTCATAACTTTGCTAGGAAAACAATACTCTCAAATGTGGGCCAACCATAGTCTTCAAGAGGCTTATTAGCCATTTTGACTGATGATTGTACTTTCCTTGCTGTGACGTTAACGGCAGGGCTCAGGTAGCGTGATTCATACGTCCTCATTGGGTCTGCAGTTCACCTTTAAAAGGTCTCATTTTATGCGGGGGATTTGGTTGGATGGCGTCCTTTAGCAGCATCCAGCAATGGTTTGAAATGACTCCTTGTGTGCCGACATGGGGACGCAACCCGGATCCTCGCTTTCCGTGTCGTGAAAAGGCCTCCGGAGATGTAGAAAACCAAATAACATTGAGAGCACCACGAGGTTCAGTATTCGGGTGTGACAATATTTTTGGGCAAGATGATCGTGAATCAAGTGGGAGATTCTGAGTAGTTGATCGTGAATGTTTGACGAAATTAAGTGTTTCAATCCAGACTCATCACAAAGTTATATGTTACCTGAGACAGCAAGCTGAGTTGTCACAGAGTCTGAGACAGAAGTCGGCAGTGTCTGAGACAACATCATCACAGAGTCTGAGACAGAGGGCTGAGTCGATCGAAGTGTGCCACGTCAAATACGAATATTTAGATAAAGATCTGAATATTATCTATTGAAAATATTATTTAAGAAATAAGGAATATTATTAAATCAGAAATATTACTAAGCAATCAAGAAAATTGCTAAATCATTATCACTAATCCTTATTAATCTAATAACAAAGAACCAACCTTTAGAAATGTTGCACCTGTCCTTCAATGCGTACTCCCCTCTAAAAGATTCACGTCCCCTTTGTACTTTGAGAAACTTGCTATTTATAGTAGGCCGGACTTGCTAACGTCATAGTTGGCCGACTTTCCTTTCGACCATCCGGCATTGCTCAAAGCTGCCCGGTTTAGTGGTGGCCGACGGCAGTCGGCCTCAGTCAATGGTCAATTTATATCAGGATGAGGAAGAAGAAGATGCGTCAATTTGTATTTTTGTGTTTTCAATCGAACCTCTATTGTTTTTAAAATTACGATTAAAGGGTCAATTGCCATTAATTGTGACAGATGATGTCGAATCGTTAACGGCGAAAACGAACAGGTGTTTAAGTGTGAAAAAAAACGAAGGGATGTCATCTGAAAAAAGTGCTACAAATACGAGTCTTTTCTGTAATTAACTCAACATTTTATAGTAAACATATTACTGATCGCTCATGCAATGCAATCATAAGCCATAACAGTTCGGTCTAAATTTCCATCTTTATGTCGCCTAAAGCTTTAATAGATTCATTCTTGCAAATTCTGATGGAATGCAAGAGCCTTGGTGGTTCGTGCAATCTTGGAATGTTCTTTTTTTGTCACGAGGCACCTAAGTGTTGCATGATCATATACAGCAATAATCTTAGCACCAAAAAATAAGAGCGAAACTTAAGCAAAAGTTATAATCAAGAGCTCTTTTTGATGGTATTGTTGTTTCGCTGAGTGGCATCCAAAGTTTGAGTAACTCACGTGTACCTCTTTGTCTATTTGCTGCCCAAGCTCCCACTGTGTAGTCACTAGTATCGAAGAATATATCAAAATGGAATGTCTAATCCGGCGCTTGGATGTCATCGATCTAGGCATCTTTTATCTCATCAAGTGCCTTTTTACAAGAATCTATAAAAAGGGACATCTTTCTGCACCATGTTGGCTGAGACAACACATTCTTAGAGAAATCTTTAGTAAACATGCATCAGAAAACAACATGTCCACATAAGTAATTTCACATTACGACCCGGGTATGGAAGACTTGAAATCAAATACATAGTAGGTTTGCATACCTTAATCCCTTCGTGCGAGATTATATATCCTAAAATGAATCTGCGAGTAACCGTGAAATGACATTTCTCATAGTTCAAGACTAAACTCTAAGACATGCATAGTTCTTATTACTGAAGTTTTTTTTGGAAGCAAAAATTTTATATTCCATGGAAGCAATAAGTACAACAATTCTTCTAAAAGATATATATATATATATATATATATATATATATATATATATCTGAGATTGTCAGGTTTGTCAGGGTTGAAAAGGCCCCAAATTTTTATTTATGGGAGGGATTAGAGCCTTCAAAGACATCAAGAGTATGGTTGCAAATGAGTCAAGTATTACAGAACTCAAACTCAATACTTAGACTCGCTTATATATATATATATATACTAAGTTCAAACTCGGAGCTTAAACTCGACTCGCTAATGTATTGACATACTCAATCTGAGATTGTTAGCTTCATAAGTTCAAAGCGTAATCGAGTTCATAAACAAGTTACTCGATTAATGCTTGAATAAAGCTCATTTGAAGTTCAATAAAAGCTCATTTCTGACTCATTTACAAACTAAGTTTTCTTTTGGGCTTAAAAAATGGGTCATCCCATATAAACTATTGAATTTGCTATAGATTATTTATATGTTTTTATTGAGTCTTATGTGAGCTATTCATGAACATAACTATGCTAATACGCGACTTGTTAATAACCAAACGAATGTTGACCTAACTAATTCACGAATTTTTATCGAATGTGTTGACTCACTTGAAGCTAGAGGTGGCAAATGGATGGATTGGATGGATTATGGGTGGATTTTAAACGGATTGGGTTTTAAATGGTCTAGACCATTTAAAACATTTAAATGGATTGGATTTTAAATGGTCTAGACCATTTACTTTATTTAGTCTGGTCAACAGTCAGTCAATACTGGTCAACAATCGGTCTACGCCGGTCAACGGGTAGTCAATGTCGATCAACAGTCAGTCAACGTCGGTTAACGGTCGGTCAACGCCGGTCAACAGTCAGTCAATTGCTAGTGGATTGTAAATAGATTATAAATGGATTCATTTAGTAATGTGATTTTTAAATGGATTGTTAATGGATTTTCAATGGATTGTAAATTAATTTTTTAATGAACCATTTAAATAAATGGTCCAATTTACCACCTCTACTTGCAGCTATAATCAAGAGAGGCCCTGCTTAAATCAACGAGTGTTTGCTCTTACTTTGATTAATCTTTCAATATTTATGGATAAGAAGAAAAAGTCAATACAACAACAAATGTTACATTGAATTACATTACATTTTGACTTGCAAAACTTGCCTGAAAGATGTACTTTTTACACATTTACACTAGCGACGTGTGACTATAAATATCGTTCAATACACTCCTTCAATTTCTGAAATGTTATAGGCTTCGACAAGAACGAGTCCATGCCGCCTGCCAAGCATTCTTCAGCACTCTCTGATAGACTATTTGCTGTCATCTGCACAACACCTAATCCTTGTCAGTTCAAAAATTCAGAGTTGCGAATGATACAATAGCCCTCCCTTGAACTCCACGCACTTACCGCGACTATAGGGAGGCGTTTTGTAGTCTGACTATAATCGCAACCATCAAGTGTTGAAGTTGGAGAAGTTGCGGCTGATGGGCATACTCCTGCCTCTTCCGCTGCGTCCCAGTCACCAGTCTCTTCAAAAGACCGGATCAGCCTTGTTGCTTGGAGACCATCCATCACCGGCATGCATACATCCTGATCCAAGGAAGGTTTAGTAAAAAACAAGACATTGAGTATGAGAAATAGTAGGATGATTACTGCTAATATCTTTCGTATTTTGTCTGAGTTTTGCTTATGAGGTGTTAAAACTTACCATGAGCACTAGATCATATCGGTCCCTCTGCACTGCACGGATGGCGCCAGCTCCATTGTTCACAACTTCGATTGAGTAGCCTAACTGCTTCATCATTGACTGCGCCACCATTATGTTGATCTTGTTATCTTCCACTAGGAGGACCCTTGGGTGCAGTGGGTTTCTTCCATCTTCTATAGAAATGGAGGCCTTATCGGTCTGATCACTTTTTAGAAATGCAGCTGGTGATGAGACAATTCCTCTGTTTCCATCCCCATTGCAACACGATAACACAGTTGTAGCCATGTCGTTTATGGGAAATGGGCCGTCTGATGCATCCTGATCTATCGTGCCAGTTGAGGGTCTTTCACAATTAGAATTGGTATCTGAAAAACTAACTGACAAAGTTGTGGACTTCGATGTATTTGAACCATTGCTGCAAGGGGATGAAAAGCATGCCTCAATCAAATCATTGGTCTCTGGCTTCTGATTTCTTTTTGGTCTTCCTGATGCATAAAAAGAGCTGGAAATCCGAGGCTGGAACTGGTAGTAGCCAGCAGTTACATCATTACTCGAGCTTGTGTCTTCATGATCAACTAGATCAGAAATGTCATCGGAATCGTCAGTTGCGCATGAGAGCTTGTAAGGTAGGACAAAAGTAAAAGTTGATCCATAATGTTCCTTGCTCGAGACTGTCAGGCATCCTCCCATCAGCTCCACCTATGCCACATAAAAAAATGAGTGTTGAAAATGCAGCAAAATATTTGGCCTACCGTGTTTGGAAATACGCTAAAAAAGGAGGTGGCTTACGAGTTCTTTGCAGATTGCAAGGCCTAGTCCAGTCCCACAAAGTCGGTAATGCCTTTTCTGCAAAAATAATTTCAGTATGCGAGAGGCTTAGGTTTAACAGTTACAATAGGTTGAAATGCAGACTCTAAATGAATCTTCACAAAGTATACCTGGTATGCCAATTCCAGAGTCATATACGTCGCAACGTATCCAAACAGTCATGCCAGATGAATGTTGGTGTTCCTCCTCGTCTACAACCACAAGGGAGCAATCATGAGGGCCACTTTCATTGGGATCGTTTCTGGTCTGCTCACATTGAACCCCATTTTCATTCGAACAAGATTCAGATGCTGTTGAAGCCTTCGCATCTGTAAGCCTAGTTGATCCATTTGTGGATTGGTCAGTACTGGATTTTTTGTGACATTCGTCGGCCTTAATGCACTCTGGTTCAGGTACCACGCTTAGTCTGACGCCCACCTTCCCTTCATGGGTGAATTTCACTGCATTGCTGTTAAATACGAATAAATTAGAAATCTATGAACCAAGGTAATGAACTTGCGATCGAACTTGTTAAAAGAAAAAATGAACCACTGAAGGTACCTGATCAGATTAGTGAGTATTTGTCGAATTCTCAAAACATCCCCGATGACCTGAGGTATGATTTTGTCAGTGGAAATGGAGAACTCGTTATAAATGTCAGTAACATAATGTCATGCACATATCAACACTAGATGAAAGAAAAGCCAGTTTACCTCAATGGGGACATCCCCCGTTACATGACCCTCCAACGTCAAGACTTTCTGTAATGACGCAGCTGAAGTTTGGAGGACATGCCTCACCACTTCTCTTGGCCTGAATTTGGTAGCTTCAAGCTTCATGACCCCTGTGCAAGATATCAGTCACACAACGATCAGTTTACAGCCAATATTTCCTGAGTTAAGATTAAATGAAACAGCAGCGTGGGTGAGTGACAAACCTGACTCAACCTTTGAGAGGTCCAAAATGTCGTTGATGAGTTGAAGCACCAAATCTCCAGAAGAAAGCATGACATCCAGAAGCTGTTTTTG
>JAWWMW010000426.1:77012-89229 GCA_035048345.1 Echeveria elegans
ATACAAGCAACTCAAAGATCAACAAACATGAAGATAAGAACAACTTATCAGTAGCAATAATTACTTGACTCTTCATATGAAACTCTTTAATCTTCTTGCTGTCCAAAAGTCTTCTTTGATGTCTATCACATTATCATTGAGAGATGCACATAATCTTTAACATTGTCATTATGAGATGCACATAATAATCTTTAAAACTGCCGCTCCTTTTTGGATTGCTTGAAAATCAATCCAAACATTTTCTTCAAATTAGCTCATATTTCGCATCCTTTAACTTGGTCCTCTAGCTCACATCATAGGTGGTGGAGGATGGGGTTAATCTGTATTTATTTTATTTTTTAGTCGGACCCCTTTTATTTTTTAATTATGATTAAGGGGTCAATTGCCGTTAATTGTGACGGAGGGTGTCGAATCGTTAATGACGAAAATATGCGGGTATTTAAGTGAAAAAACAAAACGGATGGGTGTCATCTAGAAAAAGTGTCACATATACGAATATTTTTCTGTAATTAACCCTACTTTTTAGTAACCCTTGGAGTTAAATCGAACCTAAAGAACAACCAATAACCTCAATGCGATATCGTCTATACCAAAAAAAAATCAGGGCATGTTTGACTTTCTTAAGAGAAAAAATAATAATGGAGTGATGTTTTTTGTAAAATTCTTGTTATATGCGACTCCTGGAAAATGACCCATTGTAAGGGTGGTTCTCAAAAATAAAATCTAAAAGTTGTAATAACATATCGATTGAAAACACGCACTTAATGGAGAAGCCAATGAGCGGAACAAAAATGCTAACAAAGGAATGCTTTTTATAAACTTTTCTTCAAATAAGTGATTGAAAACTTTCCATTTTTAAAGGGCACATAGGTATACAATACAAGTGTCATATGATGAATATTTTTATTAGTATTATTAAGATTTTAATGAGTTACAACTACGAAGTTGCAAATATCAACCTCTGACAGTTTGATAAACCTATGAGTCTATGACTGCTAAAGACTATCTAATTGCATGGTTTCCAAGCAATCTGTGATTTATCACAGCTATCCGTCCAAAAGATTCAACTTCGTATTTTGCCATCTGAAAATTCTTTGTAGGGGTACCTGCAATCGGTGGCAACCACATCAACCATATATTTGCATGTGTTGGGCATGTTATTATTTATTGAAGCTATTCACCTGAAAATAAAGCAAGGCACGAGTGGCAGGAATATCTATGGTAAAACAGTTAATGAAGGTGTACAAGACAAAGAACTGACTCACTGATATGAGTTTATCTGGAGTCAAACCACATACGCAGCAAGAAGGGCATGCAACAGTGCCCAGTACAAAATAATAGTCAGCCGCAAGGCTGGTTGTCGCATAAGTGTGCGATCACAAGAGACCCTGAAAATTGCATATATAGTCAATGAGTGCGTATATTATATGAAAACCACAGGCATGGGCAGCATAATATGTGAGCGTATTGGACTTACCATAGGCCATCGATCATGTCACTAACAGGCCTGGTGAATCTGGGAACTATCGTTGAAGTAGTTAGAGACTTGAATCCATGCACTAATCATAGAAAGGATGAGAGAACTGGTCAGCTACTAGACATAAAATGCACTAAAGGAATCAGGCTGCTAAGGACATACCTTTATCCTCATCTTCATCTTCCAATCTGCTGCTAGAGGCAGGATCGTCATCGATAGCAATTGCAACTTGATCATTGTTTAACTTGCGTAAGCTTCTCACTTGAGATGAGGTGGATGGCCCAGGCGCGACCCACTTTTTTTCCTGCACACACGCACACAAAATTGCAGTTCGTATAAAACGTCATCATGGCCACATATCAAAAAAAGGGAGATGAAAACTGAACACTGGGACCGATTCAGAAAGAATATTCAGGGGCACATTTAACATGTAGTCATCAGTCACTTAACATGTTTAGAGTCACTGCTTTCAAAAAAAACAATCCACAAACCCAATCAAATTGTAGGAACGAGTGATAATACCGAGCATTAACAGACGGCGGGAAGAAGTACTGAAATTAGATAGCAATACCAAGTGAAACAAGATATAAAGTTAACCACCCACCAAGGTTTCAGTGCTTCCAATTCCAGAACTTGTAGGTCCCTCCTCGAGCAAATTCAGTTGTGCCTCTTTCTGGCGTAAAGAAGTCTCTAAGCTTTCCTGTTTCTTCATGAGTTTCTGCACTATGTTCTTTTCAACTTGTAACATCTCATTTCTGTTTCCAGCTACGTGTCGTAGATCCTCCAGTTCTGATATAACAGCAGCAATCTGATTCTGGATGCACTCTTTATATAATGGAGCATCATTCAGCTTCAAGTCCTCCGGGCTTTTGTCCATCAAATCAATTTGGGATGTCATTGTTTTCAACCACTCAAAGAGTTCAATGATTTCATCTGAATTCTTTTTACTTTCTGATGCCAGAAGGATGTCACTGGCACATTTCGTAACCTCTTGCCTCAAAAAAGATATCTCTTTATCCCTTTCTTGTATTTGCATCTGAAGTTTCTCAACTTCATTGAGAAGACTGGCAGATAGGTCATGAAGCTCATCAAACTTGCTCATTGTAACAGAAAGCTTTTTCATAGCCTTATTGTGAGAATGCTCTAGCTTTTCCATTTCTTTGGTCTTTTGTTGCAACTCCATTTCCATTTGTTCAACCCTCATGTTCATTTCTTCCAACTCTGAATCCTCCTCGTCAAGTGCTTGAATCAGAGATTCAATCTCTGTGGTTCGAAACAAGATTAGGTTTCTTATATTATGTAAAATGAGGAATTCAAACAAAAAGACAGCAAATTTAAAACTGACCTTGGTCTTTGGCGGATAGCAGGTCAGCCATTGACCTGACTTTCTCCAGCAATTCTACAGTAGTAGGTTTTTCATCATCCATTTCCTTCATCTTTTGCTCTAGTAATTTCTTATCTTTCTCATTTGCACTGAGCCGTGTCTCTAAATCATGAACCTGACATGCTGCTACCTCGAGATCATGTGAGTAATTTGTTGCAGCAGCTTCAGCTTGCTTTATTTGACCAACAAGTTTCATACATATCCTTTCTTTCTGGACATCCTTCTCTTGTATCTCCTTCTGTAGATTAGCAATGGTATTCTTCATTTCCGAGTGGTCAGCTTTGAGTAATTCTTGTTCTGCATTGCTCAAATCCTTCACAGCTGCAGTAAGTCCTTCAGATAAAGTTCTAATATGCTCCTCAGACAAGAAGAAGTCCTCTCCAGTTTCAACAGACTCAACATTCATTCTCATATCCATTGAAGATGGATTGTTTGTGCTCATAAGCGCCTTCCTGTCGCCAATTTCACGAATCGAATCTGCACAAGCTTCATAAAGCAAGGCAATATGTTTCACTAAAACATTTTTCTCATTTTCCTTCTTTTTCTCCAAAGACTTAATCCTAGAAGCAACTTCATCCAGGACACTTTTCAAATTAGTAGACACTCTGGTAGCTTCTTGAGCTTTCAATACTATATAACTCTGCAGCTTTTCTTTCAAATAACTGATGTTTGATGTGAAATTGCGGACCTGGTGTTCTATGTATCCACAAATATCATCCATGCCACTGCCATTAAATTGCTCATATGTCTTGTACATCAGCAAAGAATCACAAGCAATGAACTTCTCCCACGCAGGAATTCCATTGTCAAAGAACTGCAAATTGTAGTTTCATATCACACATGTACTGAAAAGTATGTGAAATGTAGGAGCAGTATCTTTCCACTGAATGTAAATCCGAAGTAACATAATGCCAGAAGAATTGCCATAAATAAACGAAAAGAAATATTCTGTATCCATGAAACAAAGATGTAGTATACCTTTTTCTGTTCGTCATCATGTTCTGCACGGATTCTTCCAGCATACGCGTGAAGCCTATCACTTGCTTCCAGACACAATTCTAGACTTTTGAAGAAGTCTAAGTCCATTGAGAAAACTTCTGCTAGTAAATGGATAACGTCTTCAAAGAACTTCAAGAACTGATCGACAGAAGAGCTGAGCTCGACTAATTGAATATTGTGCTTCTTTTGTTCGTCTTTCTGAGCAGAAAAATACCTTGAAAGTTGGGAAACAGCTTCAGCTCTGGCTGCCTCTACACTTTGATTAGCTTTAGATAGTTCTGATAGCTCATCTACCACTTTTGCTAATTCATCCTGCAAAGCATCATTTCTTTCTTGAACTTCATTTAGTTCAGCTAAGAGTAGCTCTGCAGCTCTTTTGGATTTCACAGACTCTTGATCTGAAGAAGCCTTAGCTTCAAGAAGATCATGGTATGCTTTTCGCAAGTGTTGCAATTTGTCAACAGGATCACCAATGTTAAAGCCACTATTCAGTTGTATATCGCTAAGTATATCCATCATGAAGCTCAGGGTACGTCTTGCCTCCTGCAAGTAGTGTCCGGTCTCGGCCAATCGACTCCTTAACATCTGCATTTCAGATTCAGAAGCCTGTACCTTTTCTGCATAAGAGTACAACACCCTGCACTTATCTTCATATTGTGTAACTGTATGTTGGAGATTACTGATTTCAGATGTCAAACTGTCCACCTTGATATTCATCTCTTCAACGGTCTGTTTCAAACTATCCCGCTGTTGCACCAATGATTTTCCCTTTCTAACCGCAACATTCAGCTTCTCTCGTAAAGAAGCTGACTTTTGCTCTTCCTGATTCAGAAGGTGTTGTAATTCCTCATCTCGTTTACATAGAGCCTCAATTTCATGACTGAGAGATTTGTGCTTCTCCATATAGCTGTCTCTTTCTTCCTTGACATGAGTTAAGTCACCCAAAGCTTCCTCCAATGCTGTCTTCAGTGTCTTCAAATTCGATGGATCATGATCTGAAGATGAAACTTCAACTGACCCACCATGAGTTGAGACAGCATTTTCAACAGAGCTGTCATCAACTTCCTGAGAATTATTAAATGCCGCTGATAGCCTTGTGTGGTCATATATTAGTCTTCTGAGTATTTCTTCTAACTGCAAAATACTGCAGCCAACAAAAGCAGTTTCAGTTAGGCTTTCATCACACAGTGCAGTGCAGATTAGGTCAAGCATTCTCCTTGTTCCGCTTTCAATGTCATCAATATATTCATTTTTTTTAAGAAGTTGCGCTTGTAGATCAGCGATCTCAAGCTGCATCTTATTCTTCTCAAGTTCCAATGTGGTTGCTCTCTCTTTGACATCGTCAAAGTTACGAGTAAGATCAGCCAGCGTACTTATCAGATGATCACTGTCTTTGACGGTTGACTCAAGAACTGATTTTGTGTCAGAGAAATTCTTGTTCGACTCTTTCAATTCCGCTAAGAGCTTTTCACAATGCGTTTTATGATGATCAAGGCTCTCTTGAATGGCACTAGAGTGCTGAAGAGCATCTGCGAGAGCGCCACCTAACCACTCAATCTGGCTTGCAGCCTCCAAGGATCGTAAATGTGCGGGCATGTTGATTTTATCAAGCACCTCTTCCAGTCTCTGCACTATACTGTTACTCTCCATTAATGACTGTTCCAGCATTTCATTTTGTTCAGCCAATCCATAGAATTTATTTTGCAGCTCCTCATGCTTTATTCTCAAGTCGTCACTCAAACTGGTGTTGTGTTTTGTGCCGCCTTTCCAAGCATCCATCACAACAAAACCATTATCAGAGTAGGAACCTCCTTCCGGTCTGCTTTTTTGATCCGAAGCAGTCGCAGACAGAGCATATGAATTCCCAACCACTGACCTTGCTAACCAATCAACTTTATCAATTATCTCCCAAGAATGATGATGTTCAGGAAGCTCTAGGTCTTCCAGTATTTCTTCGATTCGCTGAAGAACTGAATCCTTAAGAAGGAAAGATTCCCTCAACGCAGTAGCAGAGTTGCGAATGTATGATAGCTCTGATTCTAAAGCTTCCACACGTTCACCTGCTTCTGCATAAGCTTGTAGCTTTGTTTCGGCTTCAAGTAGCCTATTATCGCTCAATTGTAACTGCTGCTTAAACTTCTCCAGTTCACTCGATGTTTCAGCAAGAGACTGCTTAAGATTGTCACGCTGCACTATGAGACCCTTACCCTTAGCGACGGCAATGCTAAGCTTTTCTCTGATTGATGACACCCGCTGCTCTGATTGTTCAACCTCAGCGGCTCTCCTCTGCAACTCAGTTTGAATGCCACTGAGTTGTTCTTCTGCTTCCATGAGACTCAGCCTAAGATTTTTTATCTCGTTTTCCTGTTGCATATTCAATAGAGTCAGCCGTCGTAATTCTTCCTGTATTTGACTTCCTCGTTCCTCTGCTGATTCTCTTTCTTCTTTAATAAGATTATCTTTGCCACTGGCTTCTTTGTGAGCTTGAAGAAGAGAGAATATGCAGTTTCCTAGACGCGAGGTGAGTGGAACATTGGAGTCCGTTTCCAATTTGGTAAGATTCAATTGATTCTCGGCGAGCTCAATCAAGTCAGCAATGACATGGATTTCAATATCTTTTGTCTGAGTTTCAACCATTTCTTTAATTCTATTATCAAGCTCTGTACGAAGTTTAGCATTCTCAAGTTTGAGTTGCACCTTTTCATGCAGATCTTTCCTTAATTCTTCTATAAGCATCCTATAATCACTTATTGAAGGAGGATTAAGCAGCCATTTTGGTTCAATATCAACCAAACTCCCAGTTTCATCCATGCGTGATGCAGTTTCTAGACTCCTGAGGCCGCAATGTACCTTTTGCAAAAGCTCAACAGAAGCAGTATTCTCTTTACACAAATTGGTGTAGTTTCCATGCACTTCGTTGTACAAGGAGTTCAATGACTGATACTCCAACTCCAAGGCTTGAAAATCATCCTGTAGTCTTTTTATAAAACTTATTGCAGAATCTACAGATGTGCCGACACGATTTGCAATATCCATACTCGCTCGAGTAAGAGGTGAATCAGCAAAAGTGAGTGAACCACTGCATAACAAATCGAGCCTCCCAAGATACCCAATAATTTGAGTTAATACAGAGTTCCAATGATTGTCGAACCATAATAATGGCTCGGTAATCTCAATTTCCATATTTCTTATTTGACTTAGGATACAGGTGGCAGTCTCACCCAAATAATGTTTTATCTCAAACGACTGATTGTGAATATCAGTAACTCGTGACAGACAGTCCTTCAGCTTTTTAGCACATAAACTGTTCTCTGACTTCAGGGTCAATTGCAGCTTCTGTAACAACTCACTCATAGTCGCCGTTTCTGAGTACTTTGCTAAAATGTAATGTAAATTATCCTTCAATGCCTCATTTTGAACTTGCAGTTCAATGCTTTCTCTTTCAAAGTACAAAGCATGCTCCTGCAATGCTGAATATTGAACATCAGTGCAATTGTTCAGAGCACCATCTATGTGTCTGCCCTCTGTGGCATTAAAAGATGGATCCACTAGACAAGAAAGTTCATCTCTTTTATTTACAGAGTGCTGGTTCTCGTTAGCATTGCCACTTTCACCATCTATAGATTTAAGCATTTCTAAGCAGATGCGCAAAAATATACTTTCTTCAATCAGTTGCTCCAACCATAAGTTAACTTTATATTTGTTGGCTTCTAGATTGAGTTTCTCAACTCTTTCTGACAACAATTCTTCTTGAATAGCACAGTTTTCAGATGAAAGCACCTCATAGTTATTTAAGAGGTACTGGTTTTTCACCTTCTGTTTCTTCTTCTCCTCTTCTTCTAAAGACAGATTCACACATAGCTTCTGGTTTTCTGCTTCAAGGTTGGCCAAACGATTCCTGGATCCAGTCATCTCCACTGTTAGTTTCTCAAAATCAAGAGAGGCATTGTGCAGTTGTGACTGAAGTCTATTTTTCTCCTCTGTTAAGACGATGATAGACTCACTTGCGCTAGCATGCTTAGCTTGATCATCAGCAAGTAAAATTTTGCAGTCAGCCAACTCAGATGATAGTATCATTGTGTCTTGAACAAGGGACTGCCTTTCATCATCAAGTTTCCTCATTTTCACAGCAGCTGAATTCATATTGTCAATCAAGCTTGCATTTTGCAAGTGTAAATCAGCCAGTTGGCTTTTCAGTTCATCTATCTCCAATAATAGCTTCTCCTTCTCCTTAAGCATATTATCTTTCTCCTCAACATGCTGGTTCATCTTATCTAGCATTGACTTTAGGTTACCGATCAAATCTTCCTTCTCCGTCTGTAGGTTCTCTATCAAAGAACGGCATTCAAACAAGTCTTTTGAAAGAATAGACAAGTCTCCCTCAGATCTAAAATATTGATCTTTCCAACCATGTACAACTGTAGATAATTCCTCAACATTATTCACCGTAGTCCTCAATTCGGATTGACACAACACGAGATCTTCATCAAGGGATCTGTTTCTTTCTTTACATTCCTCGAGAGAAACCTCCAGCATAGACACTTCATCCTCCCGTTGTTGATTCATGTTATCTATGTCGAACTGTGGTTTAGACTGTTCTTCCAGTTGTACCTTAAATAAATCCTTCAACACATTTGCCACATAAATATGTTCCTTGTACGCATCAAGGACATCAGCAGTGCCATGATTTGGCTCACAACATGTATCAGTATCACCTGATATGGCCGGAACATCTGACTTTCTCATCTTCATCTGTATTTTGAAATCATCTTCATTTAGCTCTTTCAGATAGTTTGCGAGCTTAACCAAACTCGGACTGCCATTTTCATGACATGAAAATCCCAAATCACCAATGTTGCTGATGACCTTCCCATGGGATACACCTACTGATCTTTCAACGTCAGAGATATGTGATAGAGTTTGAGTGTCCTCGCCATCCATTGTAATGACATTTCTTCTCCTTTCGGTACAAACTTCAGGTGCAGCAACTGGAACAACTTTGTTACTAGCATCCAAAACAGGTATGGAAACAGCAAAAGGCAGTACTATATTATGCTTCCTATCTTCATCCACTTCTATCTCACTGCTACAAGCGAGCTTTTCCGGATCAGGAAAATCAGCCTTTTGCATCGTCCCTATGCATCAGAGAGTTAGATTTAATTATGCATCTTAAATAGAATGGCATTTCTTATCTGAAAATCTAAAAGTGCTGCATGCTGAAAAGTATTGCAATAATGGAAAGAAAGTCAGGGAGGGCACAACCTAAATCAGTTACCTGATCCTCCCTTGCATGGATCAAGGACAAATCAGGAAAATTATGGATATCCGCTGTCATAGTAGCTTCTTCCTCGGAGTCGGGCAGCATGCTATTGGGGTGTAAAGCCTCTTGTTCTGACGTAGATATTTTTGACGAATTTAGACGTCCAAGGTCATTCGCTCCAACTTCATGTTCCGTGGTATGCATACCCTCATTAGGGACTGAACCGTCAACATCTAATACCCCAGATGGCTCAATTGACAAGTCGGTTTTCTGCTCAAACTCATGCATGCTACCTTCGTTGGCTACCTGACCCTCGACTTGAATGAACATCTCATGAATGGGATAGTTATTTCGAACTCCTACATCCAGGCTATGACTGGCATTTTTAACTGGAATTATTTGTACAGGTGAGGATAATGAAATCAAACTATTTGGTGGCAATGATTCCACTTCAGAAGGTAACGTCATTGAGGTCCCTCTAGATAATGAAACATCTACCATCTGACCCCCACTTGTGCCTATCAAATACGCATTAGGGTGATCAAGTACAGGATGCAAGCTGTTCTCATCTGTATCTTCTTCAGATACCAAGGCTTCCGTCATAGTGAAGACTGTATGACTACCTGGGTCAGCCCCATTAACTGGTAAGTCAGGTTGAAATGCCACATCATGTCTCCGGGCATCTGTTTCTTGCCCGGGTAATACAGAAGGTCCATCTGCTTTATTATCATCAAATTCAGGAGTAGCATCATCTGCTGGGAGATAAATGGATGAGTCAACATGGCCCGCAGAGGAATCAATATGTTGCTGCCCCATCTCATCTCCAGCTTGTTGTGATGATTCAGCACTTCTATCATCAGATGAGACTGAATCGTCTTTGGCATCATGTTTCTCAACTTTAACATTCTTTTTTGAAGATTTTCCTAGGCTGCTGCTGCTGCCACTGCCCTTCCCATCTTTCTTCTGGCGAAACTGTTGAAGCTGAAAAATTGGAAACATTGAATTGTTTAGGGAGTATTACATCATCGCATGATGAACTACGTGGAATGCTAGTATAGGAACTTATACGAGTACAAATTACAAAACAAGCTTAATATATGAGTTTCGCAGAAAAACTCAGAAAGAGTGGTGAGACTGAAGGTGACAGTTTTGTGAGACGGCCCTAAGAAACTCCTTCAGTTAAAGTATTTTTTTTTAAAAACGATGCCAGCCCCAGTAACCAATCAAGAAGCGAGATATTTAGGTTAACCTAAAAAATTAGTCTTTGGAAAGTTAGAAAGGAATCAGAACTCAGAAAGCTACCCTTTTGCGGCCAGCTGCGAGCAGATCAGTACGACTCTTACTTTTGTCCATATGTTTCCGATTCCGATCCACCCCGTTCTTTGAACCCGCGATGAATTAGTTCAATAACCCTTTTAAACCATCACTGACCTTCAAGCCCTCCTGTTCACAGTAAATAAAAAATGCAAAATAATGTGAATAAGCTAATTCTGCACATAAACCCAAATGACTTTTAAGCACTAAGGAGCACCCATCTCATCACACGCATTTCTTCAATCCACTTGGAATCCAAAATCTGTTTCTCGTTCAAATAGTGTTCAGTTTTTTCTTAATCCATATTTTCAGTACAGAAACATCATGACGCCACCAATCAAACCCTCACCCATGAGTCAATATATACAATAATTTCACGATCAAGCAAAGATTATAAATAACAACACGTACTAGTGAATCGTTACGACTTGAGCATCAAAAAAGATAATGAATCATATACCTGATTTCACACTCAACCTAATGTAATGAACAATCGTCAACGCCGTTTTGAAATCGAAATGTGCGAATCCGATTCGTTTGGGATCAATAATACCTCAACGCCAAGCTCAGTAAAGGGAAAGAGGCAGCCGCATAGATCTTGACGCGAGCTCGTTTGTCGAAATGTCGTAATCCAAATCCGGACGCCAAATGCCAAAAACTGCTTCTGCGGTTCGATTTCTTCCTCAATTGCTTAATTCACAAGTCACGAACACAATAAACGCTGATTTGGTCGGTTCGCCCGACGAAACCCAAATTGCAAGCCTAAATGCCTTAGAGTTGGTTCGGTCCAATATCCCGCCCGTTCCGACGCTAGTGCAAAAGGAAGACTGTTCCGTTTCACATCAAAATGGCTTATTTTTAGAGAACTCTGGTCGTCGAATAATTTTAACTTCTGGAATATCTCGACATACCATGACTATGAATTCCATGCTTATTTATACCGTATTGTTGCTTCTTTTCCAAGAAAAATATCTACTTGTCATGCTTTGACTATCAAGATTCTCCTTCTTGATAATGTTGTCAAAATTATATTTAAATAATATTTAGACAATATAAATAATCCACTGAATATATTTAATTGAATAAATATATTTTTTGATTTGTACTCCACCAGATATTTACAAATAAAATATTTAATCTTTATCAAGTGGCTAATTTGATAAAGATTCACTTAGTCCAGCTGGCTGTACAGAGGTCTCAGATTCTGTGACGACTCAGCATGCTGTTAGTGCCTCTGCCATTAGTGCACCACTGAGGTCCCTTCCAATTATTCTGGCATTTACTCCTTGAAAATTACTCATAACGGGGGTTAGTAAATTTGCTGAAGTGACAAGGATCATCATTGTAATATACCTCTGACTGATCATAGTCCATGTAGTATTGCTGATTAGAATTCCTTACTTTATGAGATGATCGTCTAGAGCGTCTCAGGTTGTATGTAATAAACAGGTCTCCTGTACTGGTTAGGATAATAACAGTAATCAACATAAGGGTTATAACCGTCATATACCTCTGATGTCTAGTAGTCTCCAGAATATTTTGAAGCATTGTTTCTGTGTCTGTGGTTCTTCCTGCGTGATCTCTTTTCCACTGTTTGTTTTGTATCATGAACATGTTCTTTTTTCTCTATTAATGTGTCTTCTGTATTTCTTCAGGAACTCAGGACATTTTCTCTGAAATGTCCTGCCTTACATCAATAATGACACACTCGTTTTTCTTCCCTTCAAATCTTAGTATTCCAAGAACTACATCCTGTTTCATTAGTTGCGTCAAGGATCTGAGT
>JAWWMW010000426.1:89329-103340 GCA_035048345.1 Echeveria elegans
ACTTCGGATCAGTGCAGGGCAGGGCAGGTCCCCGCAGGTCTAGGCGGGGCAGGTCCAAGTCGAGGGATTTTCGACCCACACGCAGGGCAGGGCAGATCGACGCCGACCCGCGCAGGGCAGGTCACAATCGGCAAAGGACCTGCCCCGACCTGCCCCATTGCCATCCCTAGTCACAAATGCTTATGATAGTTTAACTTAGGGTCTGTTCTTTTGATTTTAAGTTAAAGTATGTTCAGGTTTGTTCAGTTCAGATAAATTTAGTTCAGTTCAGGTGATAAACATTTACTATTTTTAATATTATTTTAAAATCATAATAAGAGTTAAAACTATGAGTAGAAGCTTAAAACGCATTCATTATTGTCAAAAGTATTTTTAAAAATTAAAAATAAGATGCAAATATAATTAATTAATTTTAAATTTTCTGTTACATTCAATTCAGATCTGTTCAGTTCAAGTTCAGTTCAGGTCAAGAACGGACCCTTAGTATAGTCGAATGTATAACACACATTAGCTAATGTACTAAAAAGATTAAATTATAGGTCGGAGAAATGTGAGGCTATTTATGTGTTGCTTTCTGCACTTTACTGCATGTTCGTCGCTCTTAAGCTTCACAAGATTTGTTTTACAAATAAAATATATGTTTGTATCAAAAACATTATGTTACAATCAGGGCGGAGGCAGGTGGAGTCGGCTGTCCCACCGTGAATAAAATTATTATTATTTTACTTATTTTCCTGATAGGAAACGTATCAATGGTGTCGTCCACACCTTGACCAAAAAAATTACTATTATTTCATATAATTTGTATATAAATTATATGATATTTTTCTTAATTTTTCTAATTTTTATGGAACCGAATCATCTATTAGCTTGTACAACCCAAAATTTTCTGGTCGGGATGGGGTCGAAGGGATGGACTGTGTTGAAATGAGTTACATTCGAGATCGATTGTGTTGAAGTTGCTGAAATTTTATGGTATGGGTCAAAGAATGAGGATGTGCTGGGATGTAAGTTCTTCTGTTGTGAAAAGTTGGCAAGGCATGAGAATGAGAAGGCGATGGTAATGGAGGCAGAGTGTAATTAATGAGTCGAGAGGGTATAACGGTGTTGGTGATATGGTTAAAGCTTGAAACTAAGTTTAATTGGGATTGTGAGGAGCAAAGATACGAGTAGAGAAAAAACAGAATATGTATATTAATTTGTTTAATTTTACGTTCTTAGTGATGAATTTTAACAATTAATCACTGAACAATATAAAATGTCTGATGAATAACGTATTCTGGGTGATGAATATTAGCAATTGATCAACGAGCTATGCAATCTAGCTAAGGAATAATGTGTTCGAAGTGCTGATTTTTTTTATCAGTTGATCACTAAACAATGTGAATTACTTGATGAATGATATATACTAAGTGATTGACGTTAGAAATGAAATCAAGATCAGTAAATGTGTTCAGATTGACGAATTTAGTAACTGATCACTAAAAATATGAAATATCTGATAAGTAATGTGCTCCGAGTGCTGAATGCTAGTGATTGAACAATGAGTTGTGCAATTTACCCAATAAATAATGTGTTCGAAGTGATAACTTTTTACAATTGGTCGTTAAAGTACTGCATCCCTTGCTGAGTAAGTATTTACAGCCCTTATAGCAGCTAAATGAATTACTTTACCAGAACCTAGTACTTACCTAAAGGCAATAAACTCTAAGGAAAGTAAGCAGTGGTTTTAGGCAATGAATGAGGAAATTAATTCCCTTAAGGTTAATAAACCTGGATATTGGTACCCAAACCTAGAAACCAAAAGCTAGTAGCATGTAAGTGGATTTATAAAATTAAGGAATGTCAATCACAGTCAGATATACCTAGGTTTAAAGCTAGGTTAGTAGCAAAAGGGTTAACGCAGAGGGAAGGTATTGATTATAATAAAGTTTTCTCACCTGTTGTAAAGTTTAAGGTCATAAGTGTTATGCTAGCTATTTCTGTTTGTCTAGATTTTGAGCTTGAACAGTTTGATGTTAAGACAGCTTTTTTAGCTGGAGATTTTAGATGAAACAATGTATATGCATCAACCTCAAGGTTATATTGATTCTGAATTGCCAAATCACGTCTGTCTACGAAAAAAGTCATTGTATTGATTGAATCAGAGTCCTAGGCAATGGTATCTGAAATTTGATGCTTATGTGTTAAAGCTAGGTTTTAATAGAAGTGAATATGATAGCATTTTCTATTATCATACCATGGATAATTATGCTGTTTTATACTCTTCTATGTGGATGACATGCTGTTATTATCTGTCTAAAACTGTGATAGCTAAGCTTAAATCTTTGTCAAATGTTGCATTTGATATGAAACACTTAGGACCTACTAGAAAGATTTTAGGAATGGTTATTGAAAGGAACAAGGAAAGATTATCTCTTAGACTTCACCAAAGAGGGTATCTGGAAAAGGTAGTTCAAAAATTTGGTGAACTCACCAACAAGGTAACCTCTGTCCCTATTGCTCATCATTTTCTGTTATATAAATCTCGATGTCCTATCAGTAGAACTGAGATAGTAAAAATGATTGATATATCATACTCAAATGCACTTGGTTCATTAATGTATGCTATGATAAGTACTAGACCAGATATGTGTTATGCCATGTCTTTATTTAGCAGATTTATGTCTAATCCAGGTTATGATCATTGGTTATCATTAAAGCATGTGTTAGCTTATATTAATAATACACTGGATGTAGGACTAGTTACGGAAAGACGCCATATATTCAGAACTCAATAGGATATGTTGATGCAGACTTTTCTGCCTATTTCTTTACTATAGGAACTAATTTAATTTCCTGGAAATCTAAGTTGCAAACTCTAGTAGCATTATCAAGTACTAGTGGTTGTCCCGTCGTCCCGACGGAAATGCGGGGAACAGATGCTTATATTCTGAGCCCGTGAGGTCTGTATAAATTTAAACTTAAAAAATTAAAGGTATGGACAAAATCAAAAACATCTATTTGACTATACGATCGTGATCTTATTATGAATTTTTAAATTTTAAATTTAAATTTTAAATGAGTAAATTTTTTGTTAATTTTAATGTTTAAATTTTAAATTTAAAATGATTTTGGAATGTGTGTTTTTAAAATTTTTCAAATTTTAAATGGGTATTTTTCATATTTTGTCTTATTCTTATTTTGTCCTATTTCATAATTGATTCAGCAATGAAAATACATAATTTAGCGACGAAAAAAATCTCGTCGCTATATGTGTGTTGTGGACACTATTCTATTATTAGTGTAGATGAAAGCTGAATATGTTGCAATTAGTGAAGCTGTTAAAGAATGCGTGTGGCTTTCTGGATTTCTAATAGAAATTAAAATGTTTGGCAGTGTTCCCATTGTCTTTTCTGATAGCCAATGGACACTTATGCTTAGTAAAAATCCAGTTTATCAGCAGCGTTCAAAGCATATAACTGTGAAATTTCATTTCGTTAGAAATTTAGTTGCTGAAAATGAGTTTAAATTGTGCAAGATAGAAACTGATTTAAATCCTGCAGATTTTGAAACTAAGACAGTAAGTTCAAGTTGTGCTTGAACTTACTACATGTTGAGTGAATGTTGTTGCAGGTAAGGAGCAATGATACCAGAAAATCAATCACTATGAACATGGCTAAACAGTGGAGGAGTTCCAGCTTCAGGTGAGAATTGTTGATGAAACTGAACTCATATGTCGAGGAGCCCAAATGTGGAGAAGCCTAAGTAAAGAAATGTCACGCTTCTTTCATGACTGGTCCATCAAACTCGACCGTTCGATCAGGAAAGGATCATGTGGCTGAGAATTAGTGATATAAAAGCTTGCGTCAGGAGGGTTTCCAGATTCAGATCAGTTTCGTGAGAAAGATTCTGTCTAGTGAAACTCTGAAAAAATTCCTTCAGTTCTTGAGCGATCTGTGAGAGCAGGTGTGAGTGCATGTGTTGCTTGTGTTAAGATCATCTTGTTCTCTTCCGAGTGTGTAGACTAGGCTATGTTTATAGCCAAATCTGAGAATTCCTGACTTGTGACGTCAGTAAACATATTGTATTCGTATTCTTGGAGGCTTCAACCTGTTCATAGTGAAGAAGGAGCCTGGTGTGAGCTCTACTATGAATGTACGATAATGGATCCGAGTGATCTTGAGGAACCACGTAAAATTACTGGTGTGATTCTTCATTTTCTGTTTTGTTCAGTTTCAGTTTGGTCTCATACTTGCTAGGCTGAGGATATAGGACAACCTTGATTGAATCTAGAAATGTTAGAGGTAACTATTGCACTTGGATTTACAACACTTCGCTCACTTGTCAGTCGTATAACAACAGGTCGGTCTGATGTGATTTGTGATCTTAGGTTTTTGAATTTTAATATACGAATCGACAAAGACAGAGATCACTGACGCCGTTCAAATTTTTCCGCAATTACCCTCAATATTGTTTTCGCAAAAAAGATCGAAATCTTATCTGTCTAAACTGACAGTGGGCATGTATCAGGCCTGTTTTTAGTATTCACGATTAATCAAGTTTTCACACGATCCATCCCCTTGGCTCGACATAAAAATGTTTATATTTTTGTGGCATATTTGAAGATGAAAAAAAAAAGATTGTATCCAAAAAATAAGTATTTATTTTCTGATCTATGATTTCATATAGGCAACTCGAGTACGATTTTGCTCTCGCATTGAAACTACTAGCATGAAGTAAACAACTACTGATGTTTGATTTAAATCTGATAAGTCAAGTTGTGTTAAAGTAAAGTTAAATTAAATCATGTTAAGTCAAGTTATGTTATGTTAAGTCAAGCAACTTAAATATTTAAATATAGAGTGAGGATTAGGTACAAAGTGCATCATATCGATAAAGTATAAAAAAATCTAGTTAGTAGATGGTTTGTTCATGAACGGTTGTGATTAAATATTAATTACGAATTAAATTAGATTAAACAAACTGAATTAAATCAAAAATAGTAAAATAGTCACGTTTAAACATCACCTAAAACAACATGCGATCTATAACTCGTTTATATTGTAAAATTCAATTTCGTCGGTCTGAGTTTATCAAAATCGTCATTTTGAATTTTTTTTAGCAAGAATGTTGTCAGTTCTGAAATCAACATGAAAACTTGAAAATTCACCGTACATGCGTTGGTTTTTAAAACTCATGAATTATGTATAGTAAAAACATGATTACAAGTTAAAATTCATGAATTATACTGTTCAATTCGAGGACAAAATTGAGAAGAAGAAGAAATTGGGTAGCAACAAAAATCTGAAACTCATATCAAGCGAAGCGGAACTAGCAAACGGTTGGGAATAACAGAAGGATGAGCAGCGACATAAACGGCTCCTAAGCAATGGCCGGTGTTAGTTTCGACGGGGTCAAGCTCGTCAGACTTCCATAGCTTGACGGTCTCGTCTAGGGAGCCGGTGTGGATCAGCGCGGATCGGGATTCGGTGGTTGAAATCCCGGCGATTGCCCAGATAGGTTCGTCGTGTGGGAGGTGGACGGCGAGCTTCATGATTGATTAGATTTTTTGGTTTCTGATAAAATCCTAATTGGAGTAGTTATTTGCCCAAATTATCCCTAAAGTGATTAAAACTTATTAAAAACTGATTAAATTTAAAACATCAGATGAGTTAAAGTAATGGATTAGATTACTTTTTATTTTTTATTTTAAAACCTCCTTTATATATGATCTATTGCCTTAAATATATTTTTTAAATTTTTTGATTTTCTAATATTTTATGTTAAATTAGTTTTTCTGTTACTTTTTTTATGATTTATAAATGATTTTTCTGACTTTTAAATAAAATTTCTTAATTTGTATAATTTTGTAATTTAAAATTAAGTTATGATTAAACTAGGTTAAGTTAAATTAAATTAAAGTACAACTGAACATAACCATATGTCAAATGAAGTTTGCGCCAAAGGGATCAACAAGGGTCATGAAAAGGGATGAAAGCGAGCTTCATCCAATTGAAAGGCGTAGGAATTACAATCACGCGAGTCTATTTATGCAACTATACATTGATTACATTCAATAGGAAATTTTTCAATTTTGCCCCACTTACGAGATTTTATTCCAGTTTTGCCCTAGTAGCAAAAAAAGTTCCAATTTTGCCCCACTTTTCAATTAAATCTAATTAAAATCATTTAAAAATAATTAAAAATACAAAAAATGCTTGCGTGGCGCTTACGTGGCATTATTAATGCATAGTCAGCATTCCAATCCAAAATGCACGCCTACATGGCACGCCTACGTGGCGAGATTGGCGCGGGCAAAGAAGGGAACAGAGGCGCGGGTGAAGGGTTTTTGAATCTTTATTTATGTAACTGCATAGTGTTGCATTCCAGCAAAAACTAACATAATTTTGAAAGGAAAAAAAATCTTTTTTTTTCCGGCCGAAATTCCATCGAATCTACCATGGCTGAATTTAGATCGAACGTCCGGAAACTCTGGGAGTTGAGCATTTATTTTTGGGGAGGTGAACTCCTTCACTTGTAAATAAAATTGACTTCTTCTGAAATCATTATATTGGATTTGTCTTATATTTGTCATTCATGTAAGAGGGTTGAATGCCAAGTAGTTTAAGAAGCGTCGCACTTCGCTTGATGTCAGAGTTTAAATATTTCTAATTTCACAGAATCTCGTACTGGTTTATGTCATCAAACATGTCTTTTTATTTCTTTTAGCCTGAATTTTCTTTCAAGATGTAACAATATCTTTTTTGTGAAGTCAAGGTTTTAATATGGTAGCTAAAAAGAATGACTTAATACTGATTCACTGTAGAATAGTCCCAAAGTAAATGTATATGATGAAAAGATGAGTCATATATTTAAAAAACATAGTGTTACAAAGTTGGGCGGGGGGTGACATAACACATCCAGGGGCGAAGCCTAGAATTTAAAAGTAGTAGGGCTATTTTTTTTCCCGAAACACAACATCCAAAAAGGAGGTATCACTCCTTTGTCATTACCATTCAAAAACAAATTAGGCTACCTTAACATTTGTGAAGACAGTTGGCTTGATGTAATACCCTTGGAACCAAATCGTTCTCCTCCAGTTTCAAGAGTAGCTCCACTTTCAATGTCAGAGTTTATATACCTCAAAATCTTTTCGAAATGATCTTTATCAATCTGAAACAATAGGTAGGTATTGGTCAGCATACATCAAGATATAGCCACCGTTAAATCTTTAGATAATACAGGAGACGTTGCAGCCTCAAGAGAAAACTACATGATCCTCGCTATAGTTTAACAACCATGCAACTCTATAGTGTTGACAACAGAGAGGCAAGGCTGGGGCAAGAAAAGTGAAATCCAAACGTTATGGCTAACTTACCTGAGGAGCTTGTTCGATACCCTCCTTGAATGGGTCACTAACAACATGTACGTTTTGCAGCACGTGCCTTGGCTTCCTCAAGAAACTCGTCACATACACGTTCATGTACAAAGATGCGGGAACCAGCGCAACAGCATTGGCCCTGATAAAAGTTTCCATATTAAATCCTCAAGCACAGACCTGAATTTGCTATTAGAAAAAGAACGGCTGTTCATTTCTCTATTTTTTTCTTAAAATACCTGGTTAAAGAAGACAGCAAAGTGTGCCATCTCAAAAGCCTTGTCTACATCAGCATTCTCACAGATGATGAAAGGTGATTTTCCTCCAAGTTCCAATGTAACTTTCTTAAGATTACTTTTGGCTGCCAAATCAAGTATGACTTTCCCAGTAGCGGTAGATCCTGTAAATGCAATCTGAAAACAAAAAAAATACTAAGTTAGAGCTAGACAATGAAATCAATGGCTCGCGTTTCAACTCACTAATTCATTCTAAAATGTGCAGCATGTGTTTGAATGTTTTAAGCACCAAAAGAGAAGTTAACTGCGATTGCAAGTTTGCAAAATATGATGCTAGTACAGAATCTTCTTAGTTCTCCAACTCCACAAAACCATTCGGGATCTTAGATTATGCTTTCAATTGATAAAGCACATGAAGTGATGAAAATTATTTTACGGCAGACATACTTTATCAACATCCATATGACTGGCCAGGGCTGCTCCTGCCGAAGGACCAAAACCTGATACATTGTTGAGCGCATCAGGGGGAGACCAGCCTGCAACATAAAGATTATCATCAGAAACAAATAAAAAGGAGTGAAAATAATATAGGATCAGTTTCCCAAATCAAAGCTATTCAATGCAAAATTTTGAAGTAAATCTGATGGCATAGCTTAAGCATCAAACAGGTGCGGGAATATTACACATAATTTTGACTTAGACCTCAGTAGCACTACTCAACCCCACAAAATCAGCCAATTCCTTCTTCAGAATCCTCTCAGACCTCAGTAGCACTCCTCTTCCGCTGTACGCCTGCACCAGCTCGACTCGCATCAACGTCACCCTTAGCAGCGACTTACTGCATCAGCAAAACACCGAGTAACCATCCGATTTCGTGTGGGTTTGAAGAAATCGATCGTATCGTGTCGTGCGTCGGTGAGAGATTGAAACCTAAAAAAAATTAGGTCAAAACTTACCCGGGCTGCAGCCGGGTAAGCCCACATAGTGCCTTCGCCCCTGTGTACGCATATGGTTCACCACTGACCGCAATACTCTCGAAACGAAGTCACATTCAGCCTAGGATACCAAGAAACATTGATGCACTTGTTACCTACTAGCTCTCTTGTGACAGCTCTAACGGCTTTGGAAAACTTCGCATCAAGAAACAAAGATGAATTTTATCAACTTGACCAATGTATATCTGGCTGCAATGGAATCATTGTACCACACATCACATGGCCAATCGCCAAGATGCAGAAGAATTCGGAGTCAGAGCCTTCCTACCTAAGGCAGCAATGAAGTCTTGATCAAAATAAGCCAACCCATTTCTTAAAATATAGTGCTGCTTCTCTCTTCCTGAGCTGGGATTCGGTCTGGACTTTTGAAGCTTTGCCCTTGCACATTGTTTTATGATACTTTAGAAATAGTGTTCGAAATTTGTACTTGTCAATAAACATGTTTCCTTGCTCCATCATCTCGACTACCTCATTAGCTCGAGAAAAGAACCCTCCCCTCACAAATGTATAAAGCACAGAATCTAAAAGTTCCTGATCAAATTTCATTCCAGTGGCATGTGCATGAGATTTCATTTCACCCCATAATTCCGTTACCTCAATGTATTTCCCTCCAATAGCCGCATAACCAGTAACCATAGAGTGGTAAGTTTGCGCATCAGGGGAGTGACCTAAAGTTCTCATCTTTTTAAGAGCTTTCTCAGCATCTCCCATTAATCTTTTCCTACAGAAAAAATGGATCACATGATTCCAATCATGAATGCCATGATCTACCTTTTGTCCTTCTTTTATTTCATGCAAGAGCTTTCCCATCAGCCCAGCCTCCCCGTCCTTTCCCTTGACAACATTTTTTAACTGATGAATACTTCTTGAGATTTTGGCATTTTTCATTTCTGTGAGTAAACTCAGCGCACCAGATGTATCATCCTTGAGAACTCGAGATTCTAGTAGCGCTTCGTAAGATCTATCATCTAGCTGGACCCCAACCTTACGAACCTCTCTTAGAAGAGAGGTGATGCTTGCAGCTTTATTTGCTTTGCAGTATGCTTTTAAAAGAGAGGAAAATACAGACGAACTTGGTCTGATTCCAGCTAGTTGCATTTCATCTACAAGGTCATGTGCTTGATCCAACCAGCCGAGAGATATACATGCATTTATTACATGAACCAATGCAGAATTATCAACGGAAACAGGCGAATCTTCTTTTTCAGCTTTAATGAGAAACTCAGCCAGATCCTTGGTCTTACCGGCCTCAAGAAAATCTCTGACCAACCTTACGAATATTCTTTCACTGGGTTGAAGAATGCCACGTTCCGTTGTTATCATTTCAAATTGAGCCTGCAACTTGTGTAACATCCGATCAAGTTTGTTTCTAGCTTCAGCCTCAAGCTTTACGTGATTTCGGTCTAGCAAGAAATCATGAATAGATCCAACAGAGATTTTCATTGAAATACTATTTTCAGAAGACTTACCATTTTCGCTGCTTATGCCTGCATTGGATGACAGTGCAGGTGATGCCATTTTTCCATTTACAGTCATTTCAATAGTAGCTGACGTAAGAGACTTCCGTGCCTCTTTAGCCTTCCTAAGCATTTCTAAGACCATGCTCGAGGCAGAATTTAGATCACCAAATTTCAAATGGCATAAAAGCAAGCAATTGTAGAATTGACGAAACTGAATATCGTTCAAATTGTGGGCATCATGTACGTATCTTTGAAGCTTACAAAGCTCTCCCTTTCGTCCATTTCTCTCGTATATATGTGCCATAAAGATGAGAAGGTTTACATCAGCTTTCACGCCGATACGTGGAATCATATAAAGAAGTTGTTCAGCTTTCTTTGTAATTCCAGATAAAAGACAACCTGCCAATGCGATATTCACAACAGTAGTATTTGGCTTCATTGCAATCAACGGTGCATTAATCTTTTTCCGTGGATCGATTCTGTTATCCTGAAACAAGTAACCAATTTCAAGAACCAACTCTGCAGCAAGGTAACTCCCAGCTGCTGATGATGACAAGTATGCCAGGATTCCTGACCAGGCCGCCACAGGAGGGTATTTCTCAAGCTCAACCAATTTCCTTATTATAGTAGCTGCTTGAACATGAAATCCGCCTCTAGCAAGGCTCAATGAGAGATACAACAATGTGTCATACTCTAACTGATTCTGTCTCCCTTCTTCAAGTGCCCTCTCAATCCAATCATATGCCTTCTCTAGCAACTCCCCCTCTTGACTTTCTCCACATGTTTTCAAAAGCTTATTCACAATGAATTTTCTTGGGAACTCATCCATGTTAGAATATTGCTCATACAGCTTCCACATATCACTGTATCTATGCTCCTCCATTGCATTTTCTAGTTCAGCACACACTTTTGCCGGGTCTTGAGCTTGTACTAAGATTGTTCCAGCAGTAGCTGAAAACGACCGCATCAAGTAGAGAGAAAGTTCCTGCGCCGGTAAGACAACACCTCTGAAGCATATAGGAAAATAAGTTGTCATGCTACGTACAAAATCCCCACAATGATATGGCAAAAACCGACTAGCTTTGCTAGGTTTGCGAACCATGTACGAAAAGACCGTAGAGGAGGACTGAAAAGCCAAACGGAAACTATGTTTCCTGATAGATATCATTTCTCAAGGATCACTGCAGATACAAATAAATCAAACTCCAAATTGTTAGATACTACTAACAATTCCAAGAGAACTAAGTGTGATCATCATAAAAAATGTGAATTGCAACAACAAGAAAAACAGTTCCATGAAATGCATTCAAACTTATAAACTCCTTAACAAGCATGCTTAAGAACCAATCAGCTATTCCACCAAAAGAATAAATTTCAAACATAAATGTGTTCACAGCCAGGCAATTTGTCAAACATTTGGAAAGCAAGGGTATAAAGCCAATTACAGTTGATGCTGGCAGCACGATAAATGGCTTACTTTCCAACCAAACATCTCCTGAGACTCGGAACACAGAAAGCATATACCAACAAAACACAGCTTCATCATATGATGATAGCAACAAACATAGCAGAAACGAAAACTTAAAATGTATTAGCATTGGCTCACGAAATCAAATTGTACCTCTGATATCGAACCCCCAGTAACAATAGACAACTCTCAGCAGGCAGTAAAGTTTCAAATTTTAGCAACTTAGCTATCCGGAGTGGGCGGCAATGACAACTCTTGAAAAAGCTACATAAAGTTGTCACTAAATTTGTTACTTAAACAGCACCAACAAAGAACCACAAAAATACTAAAATCACAACCATAAAAAAGACTACTGAAATAAAGTAAGCAAACCACCGTAAATTCTAATAAAGTAAGCAAATCACGAATCACGATCAATAAATTGCTAGCATTCCGACTACAGAACCATGAAAAGAGATTTACCTTATGCTTGGTTTTCGGCTGTCTTAAAAGCAATGCGGTGGTCAGAGTAATTAGAAAGTTGGATAGAGTATGGGTTTCGCTTCTTCAGCTCAACTGAAATAAGAGAGAAAGACCACAGTGAAACACAGTATGTGTAAACAGAAGGAAAGTCCAACAAACTGACGTCAAGCAGAAATCCTCAATGAGAACAATCACAATCCACACAATTACGTGATCTCAAACAAATCAAACACATGATATCATTTACAGACTACAAACAACCACTCAAACCCGCAATCAAATTCCCAACAAAGAGTAAATGAGAACTAATCATAATCCACACAATTACGTGATCTCAAACAAATCGAACACATGATATCATTTACAGACTACAAACAACCACTCAAAACCACAATCAAATTTCCAACAAAGAGTAAATGAGAACTAATCACACACAATTACGTGATCTCAAACAAACAAAAAAACACCATGTATACACCTTAAATACACAAACCTATAAATATGCAAACATTAAATCATCAACTCAACATAGACAGAATCAACACACTCATTTAAATAAGTAATGGTACTAATGAAGTGTATAGATCGTAAAAAAATAATGTTTGCATGTATGGAGAATTGCAAGATAGGTACTAATGGTACTAATGAAGTGTACTAATCAACACACCATTACTTAAAAATATATGTATATCCATTAGAATTGCAAACTTCTAATAAAAAAATATGGAATCATTTGAATAAAGAGAGAATACTCGCTTCCAAAATGGATCTATACACTTCATTAGTACCATTACTTATTATACCATCTATCACTATAATAGAATAGAGTTTTTTGGTGTAAGTATAACATTTGAGCTTTAAAAAAATGAGTAAGTTCAAAGCTCCATAATCCATACTCATTCAGACATCACTGACTCAGGGATGAGACTTGGAGCAAGAAAGGTCAAACTGAGAAAGGGTATGTGCTGCTCCAACCTCCATCATGATGCATAGCCAAACTTTATACCCTTTTTCATCTTAAAGAGTAGTAAAAAAAATCAAACTTCACACCGGCTGCAGAAAACCCATAGAGTCTGCACAACTCTTTCATTATCTTTTGGAAACAATTTGTGACAGTTTTAGCTAGGAAGTTTAAAATAAAGTATTTGAAAATGTTTCAATCAACGAATTTCAATCAATCTGAATTGTGCAATGTTTGTTGTGAGTCAGACATACCCGAATTGGTGGCGGTGTCGGATGGGCGTCGGTGTCGGCAGTGCGGCTGGTGGCGTGAGACGTCGACTGGTGGTGGTGTCGGGTAGGGCGTCGTCGGTCTCGGGTGGGCGTTGCGGTTGGGTTGGTGACGTCGGGTGGTGCTGGCGTCGGCTGTGGGATGGCCGTCGGGGGTGGATTGTGGTAGGCTCGGCTGTGGGTGGGCGTCGGGGGTGGATTGTGGTAGGCGGCGGGGGTGAGGTTGGGGTTGAAATGTTATTAGGGTAATTAGGTTAATTTTAATTTTAGCAACAAAAAATGTTATTAGGATAATTTTAGTTTTAGCAATCAAAAAAATATTGTCCCTGTATATATAGGGTGCAAGAAACTCTATTCTATTTTTATTTTTTTTAAATGCGGTACAATTCAAATAAGAAGAACAAAACAAGACGGAGGGAGTAGATGTGAAATGAACAAATAATCTTTTTGTGAAATCATTAACGTTTCGTTTGGATGCGGAAAAATTAGAGGAAAAGAAAATAAAAAAAGATTTTCTCTCTATTTTCTCATGAGAGAAAGTTGAAGAAAAATTTTGATATTTGATTTGTTTGTTCATTCTCATATTTATCATCACAACCAAACACACGTGTTCATTTTTATTCAAAAAATTTTCTTTAAATTTTATTTTCATATGCTTTTTCCTGTGTCCAAACGGAACGTAAGAATATACTTAGTGTCTGTTCTTTTGACATGAATTGAAACTGAACTGAACTGAATAGAAAATTTAAAATTAATTAATTAATTACATTTACATATTATTTTTAATTTTAAAAAATAGT
>JAWWMW010000426.1:103440-118526 GCA_035048345.1 Echeveria elegans
CTCCCTTCCTTAATGTGGAATTCCAAACTCCTCATTTCTTGTATTATTGCACCAATTGAATCCTCTTCATAAAGCTCAAAGGCTTTTGGCTTTTCATTTCTTGTACCTCAAAAATATCTACCTGATTTTTGTTGTGACAAAAATCAAATTTTATTCTTGAATTATCTTGGTCCAATTGGTTGCTTCTCGGTTCGGTTCAGTCGAGTTTCTTGGTTCATCCAAAGGCTCTCTTAACTTTGGAATCACTCTTTGACGTAAACAAAAAAGTTGTAGGTTTTTTAGTCTTCTTTCTAACGTAACTTGTTTCATCTTGATCGGACATTGGATGCTCCCTGTGGAATTTTCCAAAGGTCGAAAGGTCAAAACTGCCGGTTTTGATCTGGCCTTCACTCGATTGAGTGACACTTTGGATCAATCGAGTGACTTGTTTCTGAGGTGTTGACTCGATCGAGTGACCTTTTGACTCAATCGAGTGAGGTTCCTCGGAGGTGTTGACTCGATCGAGTGACTTGAAATCTGAATTCGCCTTTGTCGTCTTCATAAAAGTTATAGATCTTTGAATTAGCTTTCCAACGCATTTTGAATCACCTCAATCGGACAAGGTATGCATCCTGTGGAAGCTTTCAAAGCACCAAAGGTCTGAAAGACCGAAAATACACTGACTTTGGCTATTTTTTTCCTCGTTTTTGCTATGTTCTTCTCCAAGCTTCTACAATCATCATAAAATGTGTTTTACACCTGAAATGACACTATGAGTGTAGAATATGATTGAATTTATAGGATAAAAAGGAAGAACATAAGCAAATAAGTGTCCAAATATTAGACTATTTTGACACCGATCACAATCATGAATGTCATGATCTATCTTTTGTCCTTCTTTTATTTCATGCAAGAGCTTTCCCATCAGCCCAGCCTCCCCGTCCGCTCCCTTGACAACATTTTTTAACTGATGAATACTTCTTGAGATTTTGGCATTTTTCATTTCTGTGAGTAAACTCAGTGCATCTGATGTATCATCCTTGAGAACTCGAGATTCTAGTAGCGCTTCGTAAGAGCTAGCATCTAGCTGGACCTCAGCCTTACGAACCTCTCTTAGAAGAGAGGTGACGCTTGCAGATTTATTTGCTTTGCAGTATGCTTCTAAAAAAGAGGAATATACAGACGAACTTGGTCTGATTCCAGCTAGTTGCATTTCATCAACAAGGTCATGTGCTTGATCCAGCCAGCCGAGAGATATACATGCATTTATTACGTGAACCAAGGCAGAACTATCTACAGAAACCGGCGAATCTTCTTTTTCAGCTTTAATGAGAAAATCAGCCAGATCCTTGCTCTTACCAGCTTCAAGAAAATCTCTGACCAATCTTACAACTATTCTTTCACTGGGTTGGAGAATGCCACGTTCCGTTGTTATCATGTCAACCTGAGCCTGCAACTTGTGTAACATCCAATCAAGTTTGTTTCTAGCTTCAGCCTCAAGCTTTACGTGATTTCGGTCTAGCAAGAAATCTTGAAAAGATACAACCGAGATTTTCAATGAAGTACTATTTTCAGAAGATTTACCATTTTCGCTGCTTAGGCCTGCATTGGATGAAGTGCAGGTGACACCGTTTTTCCATTTACAGTCATTTCAATCGTAGCTGACGCAAGAGACTTCCGTGCCTCTTTAGCCTTCCTAAGCATTTCTAAGACCATGCTCGAGGCAGAATTTAGACCGCCAAATTTCAAATGGCATAAAAGCAAACATTTGTATAATTGACGAAACTGGATATCTGTCACATTATGGGCATCATGTATGTATCTTTGAAGCTTACAAAGCTCACCCTTTCGTCCATTCCTCTCGTATGTATGTGCCATAGAGATGAGAAGGTTTACATCAGCTTTCACACCAATACGTGGAATCATATAAAGAAGCTGTTCAGCTTTCTTTGTAGCTCCAGATAAAAGACAACCTGCCAATGCGATATTCACAGCAGTAGTATTTGGCTTTATTGCAATCAATGGTGCATTGATCTTTTTCCGTGGATCGACTCTGTTATCTTGAAACAAGTAATCGATTTCAAGAATCAATTCTGCAGCAAGGTAACTGCCAGCTGCTGATGATGACAAGTATGCCAGGATTGCTGATACAACAATGTGTCATACTCTAACTGATTCTGTCTCCCTTCTTGAAGTGCCCTCTCAACCCAATCATAAGCCTTCTCTAGCAACTCCCCCCTTGACTTTCTCCACATCTTTTCAAAAGCTTATTCACAATGAATTTTCTAGGGAACTCATCCATGTCAGAATACTGCTCATACAGCTTCCACATATCACTATATCTATGCTCCTCCATTGCATTTTCTAGTTCAGCACACACTTTTGCCAGGTCTTGAGCTTGAACTAAGATTGTTCCAGCAATAGTTGAAAAAGATCGCATCAAGTAGACAGAGAGTTTCTGCGTCGGTAATACAACACCTCCGATACATATAGGAAAATAAGTTGTCATGTTACGTACAAAATCCCACAATGATACGGCAAAAACCAACTAGCTCTGCTAGGTTTGCCAACCATGTACGAAAAAACTGTAGAGGACTGAACAGCCAGACGGAAACCATGTTTTCTAATAGATATCATTTCCCAAGGATCACTGCAAATACATATAAATCAAACTTCAAACAGTTAGATAATACTAACAAAGTAACAATTCCAAGAGAACTAAGTGTGTCCACCATCATAAAAAAATGTGAATTGCAACAACAAGAAAAGCAGTTCCATGAAATGCATTCAAACCTATGAACTCTTTAGCAAGCATGCTCAAGAACCAATCAGCTATTCGGACTAACTTTCCAACCAAACATCCCGAGACCCGGAACATAGAAAGCATACACCAACAAAACACAGCTTCATCATATGATGATTGCAAAAAAACATAGCAGAAACGGAAACTTAAAACATTAGCAGTGGCTCACGAAACCAAATTGTACCTCTGATATTGAAACCCCAGTAACAATCGACAACTCTCCGCAGGTAGTAAAGTTTCCAAATTTAGCAGCTCAGCTATCCGGAGTGGGCGGCAATGGGAAAAGCTCGGCGGGGCGAATCTTCAAAGTTCACAACTGGCCTGGCAAAAAGACCACTTCAGCTCGGTCGAATATTATGAAACCGGTTCGTGTTACCCGATTGAACCGGTCCAAAAGTCACGGCACGCATAGGCACCGACGAATGGGGCTGAGAAACGTTTCGTGCTGGATGATACGACACAAATCGAGGACTTTTACACTTTATGATAAGTGAAGCAGCTACGGTGAGGGAATGAGACCTAATGTAGGAAGGGAGACCCAAATTGCATGCTTAGGATTTATTTTTATGTGTTTATGGTATGTTCTTATATCTCAATATTTTGATGAGGTTCGTGTTTCAATTAAGTTTTCATTGGGGGTATAGGTATTAACTATTAACGTATTCTCGTTTATGATCTGCAAGCCTTTTTCCATTTTGTTTGTGTCCTCCACTTCAGGACTTATAAATGTTTTAGGAATATTCATTAGAGATCAGACCAACTGTACGTTTTTGTTTTAGTGAGCACCATAAACCATGGAGCTTAGTGCTTATGTGTGGCAATATTTTTGACCAAGTTGTTCATGTATGCTTGACGAAGACGGATGAATCAATCCAGGCTCATCACTGAGTCATATCTTGTATGAGACAGCAGGCTGAGTCAAGCAAGGCTTCTCCACAACTGTTCCACGTCATGACCAGATGTGGAATACGAGATTTTATGCAATAAAATATGAAGTTCGAATATATCGCAAGTTGAAGATTTGAAGATCATTATCAAAAGCAATTGGAAAATATTACTAAATCGGAGATATTGCTAAATCATAAATATTACTAAATCATGAATATTGCTAAATCTTTATCTAAAAGCAATATGTCTCAAAGAATCATTATCTATAACAACTATGAATAGTTCTTGCCTTATCTGATTCATAGTGAATAGTGTCGAACAAGTCAAGACTTCAATATAAATCGAGAACGATCCTTAACATCATTCGTGTCGATATTACAGTAGTTAAATGCATATACTCGACGACCATCATCCATAATTCCAGCTGTTATATTCTTCACGACAAGGTAATACTCAGAAGAACGACTAATCAAGCTACAATTATACTGATCTGTGTTGACAGATATGGAGAATACAGAAGCAGGATAATTCAGACTAAGTCTGAATTTGTGGATATTAAGACGGGGTCCAAAATCTTAGAACTGAGGTTGTCTCAGATCCTTTTCACAAGAAAATTCTTACCTCGAACATTACTTGTTCTAAATGTTGTATACGACTTTTCTTACTAGTGAATTGTTTCCACCGGGCTTGATGAGAAGCCCCGGACTAAGCCTTAAAAGAGATGAATCGGGTTATCAATATTTGTGTCAATTTACTTTCTGTTGAACTAACACAATGTGTCAAGATGCGTTAATACAGGTCTAAGCGTTTGAATCATAAACTGAATTGAGCTAGCAATTTCAGTTTTGATTTTGTTTTTTTTATACAACACCAGTGTATCGCCCGTCGTGCCGACGGGGGATGCGTCGTCCCTGATGCGCAATCGAATCGGTCAAATAGGGGCGGGAGTCGATCGACCAATTTTTGGTGTCGTGCGGGCGAATTTAAATGAGTATTTTTTTTGTCATATTCCTATTTTATCTTATTCCGGTTTTATCTTATTCCTATTTTTCCTTATTCCGGTTTATGCTTATTCTTATTCATATTTTTCCTTATTCCAGTTTAGGCTTATTCCTATTTTGTCTTATTCCTATTTTTCCTTATTCCAATTTATGCTTATTCATATTACTATTTTTTCTTATTCTAGTTTAGGCATATTCTTATTTTTCGTCGCTATATGTGTGGTTTACTATTCTAGATATTCTATTATATATATAGATGTGAATGTTTTATAAACATGAAAATTACGTAAATCTGTTGCATGTAAGTAGAGGTGGCAAATGGATGGATTGGATGGTTAGGATGAATTTTAAATGGATTGTGGATTAAATGATTCAATCCATTTAGACCATTTAGTGTAAACGGATTAAATGGTCCAATCCATTTAATCCAACAGATTAAACGGATTAACATAAAATACCTTAAATGGTTTATTAAATCCAATTAGTCTAATGTATTTTATTAATCCATTTACACATCATTTACACATAAATGGATTTCATTAATCCGTTTAACAAATTCTTAATGAATTTTACTAAACTGTTTACCTAAACGAATTATTTTGCCACCTCTACATTGTAAATACTTTCTAATTCTGAGGCTCTGCTCAACGAAATATTCAGTTGAACTTAATTTAGCTGAACCTATATAGGTGATGAGAAGACATTTTTTCCGTTCGGGAATTGGCCAACGGGTATTGTTTACAATCATTATAAGATGGATGTACAAGAGAACTCAGTTTCTATATGAAAATGATATGAAGGAACAAAGGAAATTTTCACAAGCATAATCCAAATTGCACTTACCAAAGGGATTTCATCGGGGAAAAAAAATATTAAAATGTGTTTCTTGATTTCTGTAAGAATAGGTGTGTAACTTCATAAGCATGTCATGTTGGCGATACTTGGTTGTAAGAAGCTTGCTTGGCCTCACGAACTCATGCATTTGTTCAACTGGAGTCGGGCTGCTGCAAAGATATAACTGTCTCAAATGCTCCGGCAAGTGCTCTGACTTTGTTTACTCTTTTTTCAACAAGCCTGCTTGCAGTTTCCTCAATAACATCATTGTATGCAGGAGATTCCTTCTTGTTCCTCGGACCTCCTACTTCGCGCTTGTGCACCACATTTTCTGCCTCTAAATTGGCAGGTTTCTCCTCTTCCTCGGTCTTATCCACTTCTTCTTCTTTTGGGTTTTGTTGCTCTTCCCCTCCCGCTGAATCAAGTAGTTGTTGTTCTTCTTCTTCAACAGCTACATCGTCCTTCTCATCTGTTGTTGTCTTTACCGTTAGTCCAGCAGGCGTGATCTCTTCTATTGTTTCTTTTTCTCCTTCTTCTTCCTTGGTATCATTATCTTCAGCTGGAGCCTCATTAACTGCTTGAATGCTCTGTTGGTCAGTTTCGTCTGTGTGTTGGCTCTCATGAACAGCTTGTGTGTCCTCCTGGGCAACTTGTGTTTCCACATTTACGATTTTTGTTTTCTCATGGACGTCTTGTGTTTCTTCCGGGGTAACCTCCACATTCTCTGTATTTCCGGTCACTGGTTCTGGTGTGTGGTCATGCTCATCCTTGTGATCTTCTGAAACGGTAATCTCAACGGAGTTAAGTGCCTCTTTAATGTCATCATCATTTTGTTTTGGACTCTGATTTTCCTCATCAATGTGTTCCTTATCTACAGCAAAATGTTTTACAGGTGGGGGGAGATCTACAGGGCTCTCCATTTTGGCCAACTCTTCCTCAACATTAAGATCCAATGAGTCCTGGTCTTCGGCCTCAGACTCGGTGGTATTTGGAGCGTGGACTGGCTCTTCCACTGTTGACGGTGTAACTTCCTTCGTCGAGGCTGTAGATTTCTTCAAATTACTAGTTTTAGCTTCTTTTTTGGGCCCGGAGCTGGAGCTGGAACTAGTCCGAGGCATGCTCTTCGTTGTCTTTAACAAAGGTGGTTGGGACTTCGTAGCCTTGACTACTTTTGATATCCTCTCGGATGCTGAGGATGCAGGCCTGGTTACGGCAGCAGAAGCAGGGTGCTTGGGTGAAAATGGAGGAATGGTACGCTCTCCTCGTACGCTGGAAGATTGCACAGGCTTCTGAACCTGGGAAGCGAGCACAGGTCTGTCAAATGATCTCCTTCTCATCATTGTAGGTGTGGGCTTGTGGGAGTCATCATGGGCATTTTTTCTGGCAGCTGACTGTTTAGCTGCAACAGGGTTGGAGCTTATTGTCGGTTTCAGATAGTTGGGAACATGTTTCCGCGGCTCTCCTGTTGTGGAAGATGTAGCGGGCGCCTTACCATGATCTTTGGCCACCATGGTTCCAGGTGGAGTGGATGGCCGCAGACTCCTCCTCCGCTCAGTAGCAGCTGTCGAGCTGCTCATAGGCGATACACCTCTCTTCTCCTTTCCAGGCACCGATTCTTTATGTCTAGTCGCCATATCTTACGTGATTTTCACCTTGTCAGCTTGATCAGGGAAAACAGAACCGACCTGGATTTGCATAATGTCAGGTTTGTAAACATGAGTATTAGATATTACAACATAAAAAAAAATGGAAATAGCTAGCGACAATCCTTTGGATTCTTGCAGTGAGAAAATGAAGAAGGTATGTTTCGAGTTCATGAATGTGAAGAGTTGATAATTGCATTACATTACATTGAAAGAAAAATGGGCTAATGAGGGCGTGTCTAAATGGTTTGTTGAGACAACATACCTCTGAACGTAGAGGTTATAGGTGAGAAAGTGGTGGCTGTTCCATAAGCGAAAGAGATTGCGATGCCGGTGCAAAGAGATTGAAAATCTGCAATGGGAATGAGTGAGAGAAAATATAAAGGAAAAGGAGGGAGAGGAGGATAACACGAAAATCTGGAGCTGTTTAGGTTGACAGGATGAACGAAATTCACGCTATTCGGTGACCGCAAAAAACATACTCATATCGTACGTGTTCAAGTTCACGTTCAGGTTAGTTAGTTAGTTAGTTAGTTGTGGAGGACATGTTTAGCTAAAATTTGTTTCTCTTAAACTTAATCAAACAATTCATTCATTATAAAGACTAATTAACATTCCGGTATTATTATTAAATGTAATATTTTGTTCAGCAACGTTTTGACCACTACAAAAAAACATGCAAACATGTCTGTCTGTTTGTGTGGAATGGACTTGTTCTTTTTCTTCTTGAAGACTGTTTTAACCGTTTAACTCCTAGACAGAACTGGACCCACCCGCCCCGATTCTAAACGTTAGTTTGCAGTGGGTTGACAAATGGTACGAGACATGGGCGGTTCGAAAGTCAATAAGCTTGAAATCCAGTCAAACACCCGAGATAGCCCTGCCTTATGGGCATAAGTTTGGGCTAGGGCCAAGAATTTGAAGCCCAAGACCGGCTCATGAGTCAAGCCCGTATGAAATTTGAAGGGCTTTGTAAGATTTTTTCGGCCGACACGAATAAAACGATGGTAAAATTTAAAGGCGTCAAAACTGCCCTCCGCCTTTTGTCCATCATCTATCCGCCCTATGCCCGCCCTATAAATACCCTTTCATACTCGCTCATTTAATACACTTACCCTTTAATACCCTTGTCCTTTAATACTCTTTTATAATTAGGACGCCCATTACCCGCCCATTTAATACCCTTACCCATTAATACCCCTGCCCTTTAATACTCTTTTATAATTAGGGCGCCCATTACCCGCTCATTTGTCCTCTTATTACACTTTGTCAACATCCAACAACAATAACAACAAATGTTGACCGGAGTTGACAACCGTTGACCGCCTTTGACCACTATTGACTCTGATATTGACTTTGTTGACTCCGGTGTTGACCGACATTGACCGCTGGTGGAGATGGTCAAGAGGGCACTAAAGGGCGCCCTTGCCATTTTGGTACCCGCCCACTTATACCATTACCCTTTTATACCATCTACGCTCTTTTGCCTTTACTTACATGCCCTCTTTACGCCCGCCCATATTCTGCCCTGCCCGCCCATTTGACACCTCTAGTAAAATTCAAATATCTTCGTATATAATTATTTGTCTTTACTTAATGATTTAATTATAAAGATGATTGTTTAATAGATTAACTTATATTTGTTTATTATTATAAAAATAAATTTTTTTAAAATATAATTTTTAAAATATAAATATAGACATTTATAAAAATTTTATCATACAAAATAATAAGGCTGGCCCGACCTAGGGGGTGAAAACGAGCCGAACCGAGCCGAGCTTTGGGTTGTTCGAGTTTTTACTAGGCTCGAGCTCGGCTCGAGCTCATCGAGCCTTATAATTTTGTGTTCGAGCTCAGCTCGTATAAAAAGTTTGTTATTCGAGCTCGGTTCGTTTAAAGCTCGGCTCATTAAAAGATTTACACGACCTCGACTTGAAAAATTGTTAGAATCCACACTCGACTCGTTGAAAGCTCGAATTCAAATAATTTAAATTTAAATTATTTGAATTCGAGCTCAGCCCAAACTTTAAATAGCATGGGCCTAAGCCTTGTGATATCAACCAAGACAACCAAGATATGAACATTTAACCGTATTTATATAAATGTGTTCCCTTCAGGTTGTTTATACGGGCGATGTGGGACAAGTCCCTGAAAGAACCACATGTTGAAACCGCAACTTGCATTGGACTCCACTCCCTCACCAAATCAACCTCAGTAAGCCCCCAATCAGACTCATCCGATTCCCTCTCCACTGCTCCGTCGCTACCGATGATGAAGAAATGATTCTTTGGTTTTTGAAGGAAACGAAAGAGCAAAGCGAGTCCCCTGCCGGCAGAGGAAAAGGTTTAGTGGAGAAGAAGCCAAGCCAAAGGGTTTATCGAAATCGCGAGCCTTTTCAGACCAAAATCGTGAAAAGCCAGCAAATACTATCCTTTATCAACTTGCATCGGCATGACTTCCCGTGCGTCTAAAAGCCTAAAGGCGCTTTTCTGTATTTAGTTTTCTTGTATGCTCTGTTGAACCCTAGACAGCTGAGTCCTTCAAAACCAAATTATTACTACAATTTGAACGAGTGCCTGCTTGAAAGCTGAGTTGTTGGTGTGGTCTCGGAGTTTGCTGTGAAAGCTGTTATGAACAGCGTAGTTTTGCTAAAGAACTTCCAAGTTAATACATGGCGCACCCAAGTACCCAACGAACTATCTAAAGAAACCTTTTATTGTACGAACCTATATGTACTGTACATGTAAAATGGGAGAAGAAAGTGAAAACTATGCTACTTCTTTGTTCATTGCAGCAGCAAAAACTATTGCTGTTGAAAATGTCCCCTGCGGGCAGTGCCATCTTTGGAAACCCCATGCTGATTCATGTAGCACTGCACAGCTGATGGAATATGCTCTCTTTGTTGCTCAAACTATAACAACAGAAACACAATCGAAGAAAAGTTAATCAACTTGAAACTCATGGCAAAATCCGGAAAATGTCAATGAGCACTTGAACTCATGACATGTTACTCAAACATATAAATGAGCCTTATACGAACATATAAACGAGCCTTATTCGAGCCTATAAACGAGCTTTATTCGAGCCTACAAACGAGCTTTATTCGAGCCTATAAACGAGCTGCTCACGAACTTAAACGAGCCGAACACCACCTTGCTCAAGCTCGGCTCGTTTAATAAACGAGCTTCAAAATTATGCTCGAGCTCGGCTCGTTTAATATCGAGCCGAGCTTGCTCGCGAATAGCTCACGAACGCTCGGCTCACTTGCACCCCTACGAGCATGGTTTGAGTTTCAAAAATTATTTTGAACTTTAGTTTTACAAAAAAAGTGAATACAAAATTAACTCAAATTGGGTTCAAACTAAAACTCAAATTTGTTTCAAATTGTGTTTATAAACAGCCCCTTATTCCAATGATGATAGAGAAGAACTTTGATTGCTCTCTAAAAACTAGGTGTCTCTCATTCTAAAAATATATAGAAATAAAATACATTTTTTATAAAATCATGAAATTAATTTTCAGTCGTTATTTTCCATTCCAAATATTGCAAAAAAATTTAAAAAATTGGGCAATTAATTCTTCTAAAATAAATAATTAATTCCAACATCAAATAAAACATCATACTGTCTCTGTCCTCTTTTGTTCTTCCTATTTTTATTTTTGGTGTCCCCTTTTATTCTTCCTATTTCTATATCGGACAATTCTCTTTCATACTTTATCTCTTACATAACACTCTCTTTCATACTTTATTCTCAACTCATTTACCTTTATATTATTTTCTCTCTCATATTATTATTATTTTTTAAATTTTATGATAACTATTAAATGTACAGAACAAAGGAGGACGAAAGGAGTAATAAATAAAAATTCTTGATATTGTTGTGATTTCATTTCCAATTCCGACTCATTCAAAGTTTTATGTGACATAACAAAACGAGAGGCCTAAAATTCAAGACAATCACAATTCAATGGCGTATAAAAAACTTGGAAGTATATTACATAAAATAAAAAGTGTATAAATTAAATAAATAAAATAAAGTAATAAAATACTCCACCATTTTATTACTAATATTCGGTAAATACAGAGACGCCTCTGCTGCCCAACTCTGAGCTCTGTGCGAGACCCAAATTCTCTCTCTCGAGTCCCAATCCCGCAATCGACATCATCCAGCGAGCCCCACCTCCCCAATTTCAGAGAATGTCGATCTGATCTTTAATCCAACCCTCCAACTCAGATTCATCACATCTGTATCAATCAATCAGTCAACCCTAATTGGCAGCATTCCAATCACGAACTGGTGAAAGGTGGGTGTGGTGGTGGGGGGGTGTTATTATGGGGGGAGTGACTTCATCTATGGCTGCCAAGCTGGCTTTTTTCCCTCCCAATCCGCCCAATTACAAATTGGTGAAGGACGACGCCACCGGCCTCCTACTCCTCGATCCATTCCCTCATAGAGAAAACGTCGACGTTTTGAAGTTGAAGAACCGCCGCGGTAATGAGATCGTTGCCGTTTATGTCAGATACCCTATGGCAACTACTACGCTTCTCTACTCACATGGCAACGCTGCTGATATCGGCCAGATGTATGAGCTCTTCATCCAGCTCAGTATTCACTTGAAACTCAACATCTTAGGGTTCGTATTATCTTCTCTTCTCTATTCATTTTTATTTCATTCACTCATTTTTGCTTTGTGTCATTTTGCTCGGTCTGTATTTGAGTTAGGAAGGGAGATGTTTGGTGCTATTTAGGTTTGTTGAATTGAACTGGAATTGGATGGTTTGAGCTGCCAATTATATATACTTTTTGTATTGCTTGGGTTGACATTAGCTGGGATTTTTACTTGGCGGAATTGCAAGCCGACTAATTTTTCTGATTTTTATTCATCAACTTAGTGGTACTATTTATATTTATTGGGGAGGTTTGGGAGCTGTCAATTGGGTGGTTGTTTTCTGTTCATTGGGTTGTTTGTTACTTAACGGATTTGCGGTTTGACTCTGTCTTTGCATCAGAATGCTTTATGTTTAGGATATTAGCTAGTTAACTTCCCGGCTATGTGCATCTAGCATATGTTGGCCCAATGAATTGAGGTGGTTTTTAGGATGCATGTACTGGGCCATTGGCTAGAGACCATCTTTGATCTTAGGAAATTTGTCCGTGGGATGCCCTTATTCTTGCAAAAAGTGTCACCAACTTTCAAAATTTATTCAAAGTTAACAAGATGAAGAACAAATTTTACTAGTATGCTCACAGGCTTAAGAACTTCGGGGCTAAACAAGTTAAAGAATTAATTTTTGTATGCTTTTCCTTAGCTAAAAATTAAATAACATATTAAAATTAAAGGGATCCAAAAGCAGTGCTTACGTAATGCATGAGGCCGCGCTTAACAGACTTGGCTTGACCTAGTGGATGAGATCCATCCGGACACCCCCTCGACACAATCTGAAGACAAACAAAGATCCTCAGCCAGCCCTAGGCCAAAAACACCCTAAGATGTTTGCTTGTTGTTCGGAATGAAAAGTAATAGTAGCATTTATGATTCCAAAACTAAACATTGTGATTTAAATGTTTATTTTGCGTCTTTGTCCTTGCTCATCCAAATAATTTAAAGCATTAAGACGCGTCGATTAAAGCTGAAGTCTCTTAACTAATTGCATTATTTATCATAATCATGCAGGTATGACTATTCTGGTTATGGACAATCAACAGGAAAAGTATGTCATTATTCTTATCATTTTTTTGTTAACTTTGTCCAGTAATTCATGCTTTGCACCCAGTAACATTCTTACCACTTTGCAGCCTAGTGAGAACTCGACATATGCAGATATTGAAGCTGCATATTGGTGCCTTGAAGAAACATATGGAGCAAAACAGGAGGATATTATTTTATACGGCCAATCTGTTGGCAGTGGACCAACTGTTGATCTTGCTGCTCGGTTGCCCCGTCTAAAAGCCATTGTCTTGCATAGTCCTATCCTATCAGGGTTGAGGGTCATGTATCCTATCAGACGTACATACTGGTTTGACATCTATAAGGTATATCGATTATCTTTTTAGTCCGCTTTGACTGAAATTATGTTTGAATTTTCTTTAATGGATGAAATGTATAGTATTTTTATTATTGTGACTCTTTAAGTTGCCCTGCAGAACATTGACAAAATCTCGCTTGTCAAATGTCCCGTCCTTGTAATCCATGTAAGTTCTCAGACAATCTATTCAGCTTGTTGAATTTAGGGTTAAATAATTGCCATGATGCCTTAGTAGAAGATCCTCTACTTTTGCGTCCTGTTCTATGTACGGGTGTAGTACTTTAGAGTGGGATTTGACTCTCGTTGCTGGATCAAATGTACTTTCTTGTTTTCTGATCCACGTGAATTGTATCGCTTCCCTGTCTCAATCCTTTTGTTTTTTTTCTCATGATTCACCGTACTTTATCTACATCATAGACATTCACTACAATTCATAGCATATTTTCATTTTGTTAGCTTCCTTTGAAATAAACACGATTACCCTTTTTCTCTGGTTATTCCAGTCGATGAAGTAAAATATTGTGATAATTGTTAAAAGCAGTTGGGATATGGGGCTTGTTACTTTTAATATCCATAACTAAACGGATTCGCTCACTGACCGTCTGCTGCCCTCTGAAATTTTCAGGGAACAGCTGATGAGGTTGTCGACTGGTCTCATGGAAAGAAACTCTGGGAATCTTGTCAAGTAAGGTATGAACCCCTATGGATCAAAGGAGGAAATCACTGTGACCTCGAGGTCTACCCAGAGTATCTGAAGCATCTCAAAAAATTTGTTGCTACGGTTGAAAGGACATCGTACAAACGAATGCAACTGGGAAGGAGAAGTGTTGAGCAAGTTGAGAAGTCAAGAAAGAGTACAGAGTCCTTGGAACCTCCAAGGAAAAGTGTGAGCTCAAAGGACAAATCAAGGAAGAGCGTGGAGTGTTTTGAGCCTCCAAGGAAGAGTATGGACTCAAGAGACAAATTACGAAAGAGCGCCGAGTGTCTAGAGCCTCCAAGAAAGAGCATGGATTCCAGAGTCAAGCCAAGGATGAGTGTCGATAGATCAGATAAGCTGAGGACTTTCGATTTCAATTTTCGTAAACATGACACGTCAGAGAAAAGTAGGATGTCCTGTTCTCAGATAGATCGGCCACAGATAAGCTTGGAGCATTTTGAAAAATCGCGTAAAAGCATTGATCATCAGCTGGGACGAGGCAGGAAAGACATTGATTGGCACAATAATAATAATAATAATAAAGGCACTGGGTATAGACTTCACGTTGCGTATGATCATTGAGCTGTACAGTCATGGAACGAAGGAGCACGAGAATGATACAAGGTGACCAGAAACATAAATAATCGCTGTCTTCTAATGGTTTCAGATTTGGGATTTGTAAATTATGGCCTTAGGAACGTCGATCCAGATTAACATTTTATTGTTTTTAGCCTCACCTTTAGATGCTGGATCACACATGGGATGGGATTGGTTCATTGATCATGGCGTGGACTACTACTACTAACAAACTTGGTTTGGGGGTCTGGTATATTGAAGAAAAACATGCTTATGTTTTATGTCGTTTTTATTGAATTTTGCTATAGATGTAAATTTGCCTGAAAATGAGGCTAAAAAATTGTAAGACGTTTTAAAGCTCGTGACCGAAGTATCTAGCGCAGGCCGCAGTGGCGTAACTCAAGGTCAAGGGTCAATCGCAGCAAACGACCAAGTATTGACTTTTCAAGCAACCAAATTACAGTTGACCATATATACAGCCCGACCCGACATTAAAATTATGAATAATTATGGAGCTGTCCTGGTTCGAACCCTCAACCTATAAGTACCCAATCTATTATCTCTACCATTTAGCTAACTATGTTTCTTGTCTTTATTTTTCTTATCAGTAAATATAAACCCTAAACAAATCCTAAAT
>JAWWMW010000426.1:171354-182808 GCA_035048345.1 Echeveria elegans
ATGTCTTTAAGTGTGAAAAATAAACGGAGGGGTGTCATCTGGAAAAAGTACTACAAATACGGGTCTTTTTTGTAATTAACCCTAAATTTAAATCGGTAATACTGTCTTTTTAAATCATCAACTTCTCAGTTTTGCCCATTTAAATCCTCAACGCAAAAAAGTCAAAAAAATCATCAACTTCTTAATTGACTTTTTAAAAAATCCTAAATTTATGTTGATTTTGCCATTATAGGCATCAGTTGAAGATTTTTTTGAAAATCAACATAAGTTGAGGATTTTTTTGACTTTTTTGAGTTGAGAATTTAAATGGGCAAAACTGAGAAGTTGGTGATTTAAAAGACAATTTTCCCAATTTAAATCACTCTTATGTCAAAAATAGAACCACATATCACATATTAGCAGTTCTAAGTGAAAAATCTGATATGATGCATCAAAATTAACTGAACTGCAATCCTCAACATATGGTGCAGAAATAATAAATCAACCATAAATGCGCAATTGAGCTTGCACACCGAGCGTCGTCGTTGTATGCGTCAAATTAATTCCTTTTTTTCCACTTGTATAGCGGCTAAGTAGAGGTCGATCCCACAGAGAAACGCGGAAGTTGTTCTTTCCGAAACTGAAAAGTAAAAACAGGTTTGAAAATTGATTTGTAAGACAAAGGAAAGCAAAAGAAGAATGTATTGTTTTTCTATTAAATATGGTACATATCGGCACCGAACTATCCCTTTTGATAGTCAGATTATCATCAACACTAAGTATTTCTATGATATCCATTACACATAGTTACTCCCCGTCAAGGTACTTAACCGTAGACACTCATAGTCGACACAACTCCTGCGTTATTAACTATAATCTTGTCTAAATATACACGGATCCCGTCAAAGTAGCGTATATTTAGTCGAGTGTCACCCCTGATTGTCACCTTCCTGAATCTTCAATCAGTTTGAAAATAGAAATCTATTTCTCTTAATAAGTTTGCCTATCAAAGCATCCCTTATTAAGACAACGTTGAAATCATGAAATAAAATCAAAATAATTAACAATAAAACATTTTTCATAAATGAAGCGCGAGTCTCAAAACACGACTACAATAAGTTCATGCTCTTAGCTGATACAAATGAATTAGCTCGACATTCTCGCGTAATTCATCATCATAGAAAATAAATAAAAAATACAAGAGAAGAAGAAGAAAAGAAGGAAGTAATGGTCGTTCTTGGTCAGACTCTTGGCCATCGTTCTCTTCTTTGTTTGCTCCGTGATAGAGCATATTTTGATGTTCGTCTAGGTTCCTAATACTAGTCTTGTTTGTCTAATTATATACACTCCTTCCGTCTCGGTATATAGTTCTCATTTGTTGTTTGGCGCAAACTGTAAGAAAAGTAAGGTATGTGAGTAAAAGTAGGTAAGAGAAAAAAAATAGATTGAAAAGAGAATGTGTTTGTGATGTTAGAAAATAGTCCATTTAAGGAAATAAAAAAAATAGTTTGGATCGCCAAAAAAGAAATTGGGAACTATAATATGAGACAAAGAGAGTATAAAATTAAGCATTTGGTGTATTTTTGTTTTTTCAGGATATAAAAGAATAGACGAATAAATATGTTTTAAAATATCACATTTAAAGGCAATTTTTCTTGGAAGGACGTTTCGACGAATTTGGAGAAGCGAGGTATGTTGAGGAAGAGAGTTGTGCAAGCTGTGCATGAAACTGCACAAATTGCGCAAGGAGCAGAGCCAGCACGAAGTGCGCGACCAAACGGAATAGTCGCGCAAGGTCATTTGCTTGCGGAGTATCAATTTTGAGCCGGAACTTTGGAAGCTTCTAGAGCATTCGTCCATGGTCCGATTGAGCCGAAACTAAAGCCATTGGAAAGCTGGTTCAATGTTCTACAACTTTCATGTTGACCTCAAAAAAAATTCAGACAAGAAGAGGGTAAAAAGTCGAAGATCAGAAATCAAAGGGGCATGTCAAGTGTTGACATCAGCGAATACGGATTTTGAAAATCAGCTGCTTTTGATAACAATATCAGATATTTGAACCTCCCTAAAGATCAATCAAGGAGAATTATCAAATAGAAAATCAAATCCAAATTGTACAGTAGGGAATATATTAACAAAGGGCTAACCTAGCACTATAAATACAAGTGCTAGGCGGATGGCAAAGAGGCATCTCTTCTTCATTGCTAAAGACGAGCTGCTTTTGATAAAGATATCAGATATTTGAACCTCCCTAAAGATCAATCAAGGAGAATTATCAAATAGAAATCAAATCAAAATTTTAGGGAAGGAAATTTATCAACAAAGGGTTAACCTAGCACTATAAATACAAATGCTAGGCGGATGGAAAGGAGGCATCTCTTTTTCATCCCTCAGCTCCAATAAAGTCGGCTTGACAACCCGACATCCTTCTCCATTCTTCCCTTCTTCAATTAAAAGCCACCAAGCCGAGAACAACTTGACGCCAAGGCCGAAATTCGACCAAGAGGACGATCGAGACTTCATCTTCTTTTCTGCTTTTCTTCTCTTGTATTCATTGGTATATTTTCGATGATGATGAACTTAGGAAGTATGTCGAGCTAAATTGTTAGTATCGACAAAGAGCTTGAACTTGTATAGTCATGTTTTGAGACTTGCGCCTCATATATGACATAATTTTATTATTAGTTTGATTGCACATATCTATGTTTTCCACGTTGTCTTATTGGGGGAGGCTTTAAAGGGCAAACTTAGTTTGATAACTTGATTTCATCAGTTAAATTGGTCGAAGAGTTGAAAAGTGACAATCAAGAGTGACATCGGTCGAGACATGTGCTACTCTAGCGGGATTCACATGTGTTGAAACCAAACCCCAGATTAATAAAACAGGAGTTGACCGTGATTATGAGTGCATACGGTCATATAACTTAGCGGGGAGTGAAAGTGTGAAACTAGTTCATGAAATTATTAATGTCAATGATAAACTAACTATCGCAAGGGATAGCTCAGAATCGATGCATTTCATCTTAAATAGAAATTAATACAACTTTATTTCTCTTCTTCCATTATGATTTACAAGCAAACTTATAAAGCCGTCTCTTTTACTTTTCAATTTACAATAAGAGAACCTTTAGCAATTCCCTGTTTGATCGACCTCGTCCATAATTGCTATACTAGTGAGGAACACATGTATAGAATTTGATGCGTACAACGACACGCGACCATTCCGGCGTGTGGCTGATTTTTTAAGGGTGGGACATGTGAAAAATGCAGAATGGGTATGGATTCATTCTTTGAATGTTGTGCCCTAACATTCTATTCATAGTGATAGGCCTTGTAGATAATCCCGATCTTCTTCAACTCCCTCGCTCATTTGAAAATCTTTGGAAGCAGCTCATGCGCAGTGATGTCCAATAGCTCGTGATTCCTGAGGCAACATTTCATTCAATACGAAGTTTAGCAAGTTATAACAATAATAATGCATAACCATCTTAAACCTTGCTTGCCTAATATTAGCATTTCAACAAGGATACAATAACTAGGCATGTTTGAAGTAGAAAGACACATTTTTTCATAAGAAAAGCACCACTCACTGAGGTAAATAGTCAAAAATACGACTGCCCAAATGAAATAACAACGTTGCTTAAACTTTAAAAATAGAATATCGACCTACCGTTCTGCAAGTGGAAAGGCATATTGCAACAAAGTAATAAAGATAACAAAACAGCTTTCCACTAATATTTCACCCCTAGCACAATCAATTCGGGGCATCGTCATCATTTGATGGTCATAGATGATATGCACGACTTCTTTAAGAATGAAAGAATCAAATAACTTGCTAATGCACTTGGTGCCTATTATGTCTCACGCAAACACGACTGAAAAAAAGGAGAGTGCAGTATGAATGATAGAGGCCCTATAGATAATGCCAGACTCAGACCTTAAGGGTTATCAAAAGAGGATAAGAGAATATTCCTATAAATAGATACCTGCACAATATTAGCCTTTTTTTCTGAAGAACTCAGGATAAACCATAATTTTTTAAGATTAGGTGACTCAAACTGCATAAAGAAACCAGCATGTTGCCCATGCTTCAACTTCCTTTGTTCCCTGACCTTTCCACACCTGTGTGTACCCAAAGTAACGAAACATTATCTCTGTTTAGATCCTACGCGATGTATGAACTCTGAATTAGCATATTATTCTACACTTTATCTACTCAGTCAGTAACTTAAGGATGCTTACTTGCGCTACAAAAAGAAAGATATAATATCAAACACTCCAAGGAGCAGTAGCTACAATTTGAAATAATGCATGTTGAAAGCACCATGAACACAAGTGCTTATGTATGACAATATTTTTTGGCCTTGAAGATTTATTGATCCAGCGCCTGAGACAAACGATGATTAAGTATCTGAGGCAGTAGTCGTCACATAGCCTATGACCTTCGTGATATGCCAAGTCATCTCTAGTTGTAATATATGTATCTTTATCTGTTGACAACTTGATAAAGATCAATTTAAAAGAGGCGATGAAGAATATCTGATTAAATAAACGTCCAAATAAATTTAATCAGATATTTATGAAGATTATGAATATTGCTAGATATCTGATTTAGTAATTATTATTGAAGGTAATAAATCTGTCAGTCTGGAAGTAAATCTGTCACCGAATCTGAATCAGACAGCTGGAGCATGTGTATCTTTATCTTTTGGAAAGTTGATAAAGCCGGAATCAAGAGGCGGTTGGAAAAATCAGATTAAATATAATTAAATCAAGTGAATCTGATTGTTCAGAATATTTTAATATTGCTATATTTTCGAAATTGGCAATTATCTAAAGATGGAGAATAATTGAATGTTAGTTATGGCAAGTGTATCCATTGCTTGGAGGAAAAGCAACCGGTCTTCTATTTAAATAGTGTGTTCTCCATCTTCACAAGCACGATGTCAATCTAAGCAAAAGAAAAAACCTTTATTTGACGGCGGGCTTGAGCATAAATTAGGCGGTTCAATCAGTCACAACAAGGTGACTAACAGACGGACGCCATCTGCAGTAAGAAGCTGCTCACTGCCTGTGTCGACGAAAGTCTGAGGGCGCAGTGCATAATAGTTCAGACTAGGTCTGGAGTGGTGGAAATCTAGACGGGTCTCGTATCTAAGGATAGAGGTTTTCTTAGATCTTATCACTAGATTAATTATTAGCTCGAACATTACGTGATGTAAGTGTTGTGTAAGAATTTTTTCAATTAGTGAATTGTTTCCACCGGGCTTGAGGAGAAGCCCCCGTACTAAGCCTTAAAGGAGCTGAATCGCGTTACCAATCTCTGTCTTTTATTGTTTCAGTTACGCTAACTTGCCTTACAGTTTAGTTGACACAGGAACTGAAACAACTGAATCATAAACAACAAATTGAGCAGAGTCAATTTTCAATTGATATCAGAGCTGAACACTCGACACTACAGAGTGAATTACGGTCATTGGATTCGATCTGTTGATTCAGACACTAGACTGAACCATGTCGCAGGATGAATTGGGATATCGACTAATGCAGAGGGTTACGAGAGGTAAGTCTTTCCCTTTCAAGAACTTGTACGATGAGCAAAACCCAAAATAAAGCAAGCTCCAAAATAACAAAAGAAAAGAAAAATAGCAAAGTATATGGTAAGGAATCTTAAATGAAATGAATTTTCTTTTTGACTTTTGTCTTACATTTTTATCATTTTCTTAATCTTCATGGAAACTCACACATGAGACAAAAGATATGAGAAGATTTATAGTTTGTCTAAGTAAATATCAAAGAAACTGTATGTAGTTTAGCCATCCCCACGCCTGGCGATTGAAAGTGTCAAATGGGCTTAAGTAAAATTATATATATGTATAGACATTTAAAATGGTCATTTAAACTATATATATGTATAAACAATTAAAATGGCTCAAGTAAAACTGTATGTTTCTCTTTCTGATCTTGGACATTTAAAATAACCTTTGAAATTATATGTATAGATATTTGAAACTATAACCTACTTTTCTCACACCGATTGGAATGTATGCATGTTTGTTTTAATGAAGAATATCTGTTGGAATGTTTGTCGCTGCTGGAATGCTGGTTATTTGTTGCTTAACTGTTGCTGAAGTGTTAAATACGTGCTGAACTCTACTATTTGTTGTTGTCCTACTGTGTTAGTGCACTGCTTTCTTTTATTGTACTAGCATTCTACGCAGGTACTTACCGTATTAGCTTTTTTGAACCTCTCTTATATGTCCTTGAATACTTACTGACTTCTATTGTCGTCCCTTAATTGCCAGGGACCTCTATCAATAATGCTCGCAAGTCTACCAAGAATCGAAGTCTGTGAAAATAGCTTCATTTAAAATTAATGTTGTTTTGTTGTAATGTACTGTGGCTGTTTCCACGCCGTCGTTCACGCCGTGTTTGTGTTTTGTAAATATGTTCACGTCGTGTTTATGTAAGCTTCATTTAAAATTAATGTTGTTATGTTGTAATGTACCGTGGTTGTTTCCGCGCCGTCGTTCACGTCGTGTTTGTGTTTTGTAAATATGTTCACGTCGTGCTTCTGTAATGCCCATTTTTGAAACTTTATACTGTACTGTTTTTGGTGATGCCCATTTTCTTTGGAAATGTATTCGCGCCGTTCTGTCAGGCATGTCGTTGAGTTGTATCTGTGTTAAATACATTTTCCTTGACATATTACTTTTTGTCGTTTGAAGTAACTGTCAAAATATCAAGAATATCTGTTTCGCGTCATCCGACGGGTTTTGCACTAGTATATATATAGTAATGTAAGAAACGTGGTCGTCGGCGCAACGGTCAACTCGCCAGCGACATCTCCGGAACCTCACGCAACATGCCCCAGTCGGATTCAGATTCAACTACCAAAAAAAACGTTCCAGTCGACGACGACGATATCCCGATCGAGTTCGTGAGTGAGGAGGAAATGGCTCTAATCGAAACCGCCTTGGCTTTAGCCACCGCGTCCTTCGCCCCTGTCGCTCGCTCCTCCCCCGCCTCCTCCTCCGTTCATTCTTTTGTGAAGAGGAGCCTGTCGACGTGTACTGCGGGTGTTAATTTGAACGGCGTGGTTTTGGATATTGAGGATTCGGATGGGGGCAAGCAGTCGAAACGGAAGATGAATAAGTCGATTAGGGTTCGGAATGATTCCCTGTTGGATCGTTTTCGAAGGAAGAAAGCCCTGTCTGTTACTGATTTCACTGCTGCTGTAAGTTTAAAGGGAGATTTTGTTTAGGGGAGTTAGGGTTTAGCTTTGGTGTCACTCAGCCTTAAGAAGTTAGGGGTTTGATCTTTGACATATAATGCATTGATAAATGACAATTAATGCTTGTCGCTTGGTATTGGAATTTTTGAGGTATGAGGTTAGGAATTGGGAGATGCTTTATAGGGCCAAATTTGTTTGACAGGAATGGTGTGAGAAGCAAACAGAATATGGTTTTGTACTTGGGCGACAAAGACCCACTGAAGCAATGAAGGCAGGTCAGGCTCGCCACACACAGCTTGAGGAAGAGGTATGTGGGTAGTAAAGTTTGTTCAGCGAGGTATGATTAATGTGAGAGGTGGATGGTGGTGGTATGAGTGCCGGCCGACTGAATAATTATTTGGGTTCTGTTTCTGTTTAAAATAGGTCATCAAAAGGGTGAAAGTGGATGTCAAGTCTCTGGAAGATACATGGGCTTTGAGGTTTATGAACTTCATTGTTGGTGCGCAACAGCTGATGTTTGAAGGGTTGACACGTGAACTGCCAGTGTAAGTTGACCCTGCTTATTGGTGTTTTCAAGGGGCATAACTGAGATAGTGACAAAATGTCCTGCCAATTGCATGTGCACTTTTTGACTCGATGCTTTTTCTATGTATTGTGATCATAAATGATAAAACACCAGTTTACTAATTGTGCCTTTGCTCAACTTGGCGTACTACTACTACATAGATTCCTATGGTGACATTCATATTCATGTTTCAGATTGGGCTACATTGAAGGTGTGTGGGCGGTAGGAATAATAGATGAAGTGCGAATGCCGTTATCTTGTTCTGATACCAATCCAATTTTGGTAGATACAAAAACTCGAAAACGAGATAGCCTTCCAGCTGAACCACAACGCAGAAACGGCAGGTACGGATGAGGAATATTTATATAAACAAATTTTCGAATGTGGAATTTGGAACAAAAGTTTTCCTGTAATATGGTTATGAGTTACACTTTGGCCTGTTCCTTTGCTGGTCTGAAATAATGTTTTGTTTCAAAATATTTTTTTGCAGGTTTCAGTTGATGTGCTACAAGTATCTATGGGATAATCAAATCAATTGTGAATTTCCTTCAGAACATTTTTTCAATTTCTTTTCGTTGGATCCTCATAGTATCTTGTCAGATGAAGCTCAGGAGGTGGCTGCCAGAGTTGGCTACAAAGCAAAGGTATAGTTTGAGGTGTACAGGAGCGCTCGTTTGACAATTAATGAATGAACCATGTGCCTAATGTCGTTAATTAAACCCCCTCTGCAGACTCTTGATGATGTTTTGGAGTCATTCAGAACTATGTGTTCTATGTTGTGTCCTGCTCAAGATAAGTTATTACTGAGGCAAGTTGTTTGAGAATCAAATATAGGTACTTGTGAAATAATGTTTGTATATGAGTTGAAACAATTGGTTTCGTTGCACAGATATGAATTTCAAGAGAACAACTCACTGATCCTGGAAGACACCTTTAACTACGATGATAGGTGGGTCAAGAGCCACATTCAGCAATCTCTCGAATTCTGGAAAGGGGAACGTGAAGCCAGTTACACTCCAGAGGAAGAGCGCTGGAAATGTCGCTTCTGTGGATTCGCATCTGTATGCCCAGCTAACAACTCTAGTCCCAGCAGCCCACAAGCGTCTCAAGTATCTGTACCTGATAGCTCCAGTGTATAAAGAGTTAGCGCCTTCCCTAAACATGGGAATCCTACAGCAGTGTGTTACACTTCTCATGCATAGTCATCAAAGGCTGACATTCAACACTATTGTTAAACTCATGTACAGATGTAAATGACTCCTTGTGTCTTGCTGTAATTGTTTCAAGCAACCGCAAGAAAGTTGAACTGCTTGTAAGAAGATTTTTTAAGTAGTATGCAATGCCTATTGGTCGTATTCCGGTCTTTTTTTCTTTTTTTTTCTTCCTCTTTTTTTTTTTTTTTTTTTTGCAGCAGTTGATTTCACTGGATTTCCAATAGTTGCAAGCTGTATCAAGATTTACATTTTACACAGCTCTCATTTCATTTAATTTTTTCCAATCCAAATCCAAAGCAACATTGCGTCGGCGCTTGCAATTTCGCTTGACACCAGTCACCAAAGTAGGCCATCCAGTGATCGAAGATTTATCTTTAGAGCGAGGATACGTTACTTTTTTTTAATTTGTATGTATCCGTGGAAAGTTATTATAATAGTTTGTGTTTCCATTGCACACTATCTGTTTGACGAAATATCTGAAAGACGTTGTTGGTTGGTTGATGCGACTCGTTGCACTCTCACGATGCGTATTCCGACTAACCATATTTTGTCGCATGTTCAAAAATTAGTTCTGAATCTTATTTGCTTTTCTGCCGTCCATCGTCCAAGTAAAAACTATGATTTTCTGCTGGTTTAGTTGTTTGTTTCAGGTGGTGGGGTTTTTATTCGAGAGCTTTTTTGGAAGATCGCCTAAGGATGACTCTGCAAAAATTATTGTTGGTTGGTGCGAGCTCTGCACGCGCATTTAGATCATTTTCATCATCCTCATCAGAACCTTCCTTGCTGAAAGTTGGAGATGTCCTGAAATTGAAAAGAATATTCTCGCGCCAAGACGTGCTTGATTATACTCGAGTAAGTCATGACTCCAATCCCCTCCATTTTGATGCTGATTTAGCACGAGAAGCTGGCTTCAGAGATGTGCTTGTTCATGGGATGCTCGTTGCAGGATTGTTCCCTCGCATCATTTCTTCTAACTTTGTAAGTGTAGAATAAGCCACCAGTATTTTGATCATTATAGTTCTCAATGCATCCATTTGAATTTAGTCATAGGCAGTCCTGAGGGTTCGTTATGTTTATGATCTGCTCTTATTGGTCGTAATCTTTCATATGGTAGCCTGGGGCGGTGCATGCATCGCAAAGTTTGAACTTTAAGCTGCCTATATATGTTGGAGAAGAAGTAACGGGAGAGGTCCGAGTACTCAACATAAAGCTAAGCAAGCAAAAACACATGTAAGTTGCACTTATCCTGAAGATGTTTTTATTTGTTTGTTTCCTAGAAAAGGTGAACTGGCAGTCTCCACTATTGAAATGCGGCTTTTTTGTGTGTGTGTGTGCAGAGCCAAATTCAGTACCAAGTGTTTCAAGGAAGGAGTCACGGTCATTGATGGTGAGGCCCTCGCGATCTTGCCCAGTTTGGAATTAACGCCAGAACACTATGCTGAGTGAATTAAATTGTATTCCAAAATAAAGATGGTGATAGAGTTGAGATTCAAGCAGTCTGAAAAACATGTACTTTAGAGATGATGTATCTATTTTCTGAGCAAATTCCCTGTTGAATATAACTGATCTTCATAAAACTTGGATCTGACTTGAGACAAGGTGCTATTGCGACAGTGTAAAACAGAAAGAGCAACCAGCCAACCACAGTTGGGGAAAAAAAATTAATTTTGCCCTGTTTGTGAGTTTGAGTTTCAGTTTTAAGGGCAAACGAGTTTGAGTTTCAGTTTCGCCCTGTTTTTATAGACCCGTAGCTGCTAGCTACGGTTTCTTATTGACCCGTAGTTGGCAACTACGGGTTGAACACGCGACAATTTTTAGCAGACGTGGACAGCCACGCCAACGCAGACGTGGACAGCCACAACAATGGCTACGGTTTCATAACAAATTTTTTAATTTTTTTTCCAATTTACTTATTGTATTTTTTTGGTTTTTTTACCACTTTACTAATTATAATTTTAATAAAATTATTTTGATATGATCGGAATTCGAACTTGCGTAAAATACATAAATAAGTTCAGTATAGCATCACAGACGTCACTATAAAATACAAAATCAAGTTCCGGGACGTGACGGACATGAGCGTCGGTTGTGCCCATATTCGGCACATATCTTGCACCGCTGAAGACGGGGCACTCTACTCTGGCTGCAAGAAGCACCAGCCTGACTGCTTGATGCCTCCCCCTGGCTGCTACAAGGGTAACTCTGATCCATCTCGTTGTGCCTTCTAGTCGACGAAGGCCTTCCAGTAGCACATCTCATAAAAACAGGGTTCGGCACATGAATCGGCCCTTCGTAAGGACGCCAATATCTCTCGTCCCCTAACGGATGAAAGATCGGACTCCATGTCTGGAAATACGCCTCGATAGTGTAGAACGGATCAACAAGTTCCTCGTGACCGATGCGTAAATTTTTGCAAACAGCCAAAACATGACTGCATGGATACTTGAAGAGCGTCCATTTTC
>JAWWMW010000426.1:235382-254163 GCA_035048345.1 Echeveria elegans
CTTGAAGTCGTGAGTACGATAGGGTAAGTCAGTCCCGAGTCACCATTCTTTTAATTATTTGTTTAGGTCACTCGTTACCAAACCATCTCTTATATAACCCCCTAAATTGTTAGAACTGTTTAGAGTATAAATAGTTGATTTTACTGAGTTTCCATCGTTCCCTTGGGTACGACACTAGGTCACCCTAGTTTCTATAAATTTATTTTAACGTACTTGTAATATACACCACTATACGGCACGTCAATTATGGCGGTGGTGGGCGGTGGTGGTAATGGCCGACAGTGGTGGTGGCCGGTGGTGGTGGGGTCGGCGGTAGTGGTAATGGCCGGCAGTGGTCGAGGGCCAGCGGCTGGCGGTGCCGGTGGTCGGCGGTGGTGCCGACGGTGGTGGTGGCGGCCGGCGGTGATGGTGGTGGTGGTGGCAGCGGTGGCAGGAAGTGGTGGTGGCGGTGAGGTGTTGATTGGTTCAATTGAGTGTTTGTGTCACAAAAAGTTTTAAATTTTTTTTTTTCAAAGTTTAGTTTTGGAAAAAAATTGAAGTTAAAATAAATGAAAATTTTGTTAAAAAGTTAACTCAAAATCGACAATCTAGAATTTTTTAAAAGTTCATTTATAAATAGGGCTGTGTTCAGCAGCTGCCGTTTCAGCTGACATAGCTTGAGTTTTTTGGCACCGGAAAAGAAGAAAGACTTCGCTTGCTTTCTTCTGGTTGGCTGAAGCCCCACTTCAATTTTTATCTGAGCATCTATCTATCTTTATTTGGAGATACTTTTATCAGTTTCAGTCTGGTGTTTGGCAATTCTGGGCTATACTTATCTTGTCTGTGAATCTGGGGATCTTCTCTAGTTCTTTTGCAATTGGTAAAAAGGGCTCCTTTTCAGCAGTGAAAATCTATATTATGATCAACTGTTTTTTGAAATAGCTGAGTGTAACTGCTGCTCTCTGACATGTGGAAGACTTGAACTGCCTTGTAGTCATGACTTCTTTCAAATTCTCTAGGAGATAGCAGTTTCATGTTTTTCAAGTTCCAAATGATGAACATGGATTTATCAATGACCTCGTCATGATTCTGGTATCATAAAAGCCTCTCATCTTTCTTGGGACCAAAGTTGGACTTGGAAGAATTTCAGGACCACTCACCAGTCACCATTCAATCCACAAGAATAGATGATTTGCAATGTTTTGGAAGTTTTTTTTTTTTTTGGTTTACACTCTGCAAAGAATTATTACCTGCTACGCAAGGTGAATTATTGTTGATTGGTGATTGTCGTAACTCGTGTATGTAAGCAGAGTCAATGTTTCCACATTCATGTCTTCTGCTTGATCTCGCGCCAAGCTACTGTGCCCTTGCCAACCATCCTTGAACCATAGACATCATCTTTGCCTCGGGTTTTTTTGTTCAGTTCCCTTTCTACCACAATGTTGCACTGAATTGCTCCCGAAAAGAATTTAGTTTTCCCATTTTGACATTTCAAACATATTCCGCGTCTCTACTTCCTTTCTTGTTTCATTTAATTTTATACATCTTAATATTGCTGGAATTTTTATAAACTGCCAACTGCTAACGTTGATTGCTGCAAAGCCATTTATATAGACGAACCATTAATTAGGCCTGTAAATAGTCCTAGTCTTATAATTTCATACCTCCCAATATTAACGAACAGAAAACATCGAATAATCTCAGACCCCATGTATATCGCTGATTGGTCACCGGCCCCACCAACGTTGAATGAGTTTCCACAGCAGTTTCGCCAAGATAGCTAATGAACTGGAGGCTAGACTTCTTCTCCTTACTCCACGTTCCTTGGATTTCCTTTGGTTGAATAATTGAATCTTCCGCTCTTGGTCATCATTCTTTCATTTATTTATCCACTACGTTCATCTGATAAGTTATATTGAGCGCTGAATGATTCAACAACCTCCTCCCTGTTGGTTGACGTTGAAGCTGCCTTTTTTCCTGTCCGCAGATACTCTATCTGGTTCTTGGTGATCATTCATCAGCCCAGCTCCTGGTTCCCAGCTCCATTCTTGTAGCTTGTAGAACAAGAAGAAGAGAATTGGATTTGTTTCCTTGTGAGTTTCTGATCTCAAGCTTTCGGGGTCTAATTAAAATATGCTGGTTTGGGTTCCGAATCGATTGAGTTTACCTCACCACTTTTTTCAAGCTCCCAGTATTCAGTCTTGTCTGAAGCCTGTCATCCAAGGCATGGATCTTTGATTTCTTTGCTTGCATATACCCAATAGCAAGGACTAAGAGGTACTTCTGACTCATCATCCTCTGGTTTGAAGGGACACTATGGGAAGGAACTTAGACAGGACCGACTCCGCACTTCGATTCGAAAAATATTACAGAGGCTGCATATTCGGATTGCTTCCACTTCAGTTCCAAAGTTTCAAAAAGTTATTGCCACATAGCAAGCAAAAACATGTTAGAACCTCAAAATGTCAGAAGCTTTCTAAACAAACGCCTTCGCTTTATCTTCTGATGGTTGGTTTCAAATTTTTTATTTGTTCTGATTTCATCCTCTTCATCTTATCTGCAGCGGGTTCAAATACTGAATCAAATGAATCTGATGAGGGTCGGCCATTTGAAGATGGAAGCTCTGATTCCAGCTTCACAGTGAGTTCGTTTTCCATGCAGAATTTTTATTATTACTTCGCCCGAATGATGCTGTGCCCAATCTGACTGTGGTTAAGCTGTATCTGCAAATTATCCAGGCTACAGAAAATACCAGAGAAAATGTCAACACACCGAAAGAGGACAGCTATAGAAAAGGCAGTCTTCCTCAGCTGCAGAGAACTTACTCTATACACCATCTAGAGCCTCCAAGTAATTACTTTGAAGTCTCGACTGTAGATTATAACGGTTCAGGTGAGACAGATAACCTAGTATCTCACCCTAAGGTGAGTGGGAATGCGGATATGTTGGATGATGAGCATGTAGCTTGCAATTCAAAGCATTTTAGTGAGCAGGAAATACCGGATCAGGCAGTTTTGGATAAAGATCCTCCGTTCAGAGACTTTTGTGGGTTCGCTGATGAAACATATGAGGATGTCTTCGATGCTTTTCAAATAGACAAGAGGCTACTCAAGAAGATCTCAAAAAACCCAGACACTGCTGATTCTGATCATTGTCAAGGAGAGCTGAAGTCCCGCAGGAGAGAGAATTTCAGGAGGTCAGGTTCATTTCCCATGTCAAACAAGCCTTTCAATAGATATGGAAGCTTGCCGCCTACTAAGCTAGAAAGTAAGGTCACTGAAGTATGGCCTTCCTCCTCATTTCATTGTTCAGAGAACATCCTTCCGCGCAGCCTTTCTTGTACACTGCCAGTAAACATAGGTGGGGAGTTGCCAACAGAAAAAGCTATCACATATGAAACTGATCACAGGGCACTTGATTACACCTCGAATATCAGGAGATACAAGCTCAGCCGCATCAGAAGGGCTTCATCCTTAAACGTCTCACTGGAAAGATACACTCAATTGTTTGAAACTAGCTTCAGGATGGATGCAAAGCTCAGCATTTTCGAGAGCCTCAGAATCTCAAATGAAGATGACGTTGGCTTCAACCCAGCTGACTCAACATTTTTGAGAAAGGTGCGGTCTATTCGTGAAGCTCTTCAGGCAGAGTGGCCCTCCGACGGCATTGAATTTTCCAATCTGCCACAAAAGTCAGCAAGCTTCAGCATTGAGAGTGAGCAATCAGCCTTGGATGTGAATAAAGATGAATCCTGCGTAGGCTTTGACCAACCACTTAGTTGCAATAATTCATTGGCACTTACGCTCAGTGATGAACTGCAGATCAAGTCTGACTCTGACCCGTATTCAAATTCTCTACAACAGTTGAGCGAAGAAGCGATTAAAACTTCAATCGGTGACCAAGATGATTCCCCTCAGGATGGTGCTTTAAGGTTTGAGGAGAGTGTTAATGCCACATGCAATTACGAGCAAAATGCCCTGAGCATACTTGATGCCCTCGGACCAGGGAATTCTTTGTACAAGTCATGTAAGCTCAACACAGATTTAGATGAGCATCTTCCTTCTGATCTGGTAAGCGAGAAACTGCTTGATTTTTACATGATATATGATGCCTACTGGCCAACCCCTTTATGCTGGTGCTCAAACCGCCATCCGCAGCCACTACCAAACACAGAACACCATGTTACCACAAAGGTTCTATCAAAGATCCAAAAGCTACAAAGTTTCAGCCTCAAAGCTGGCAACTCAACGGACGACGTTGTCTCTTTTGACTTGGACCAAGGGGATTGCTGGATGAACCTACAAGCAGATGCAGAAAGCCTTGGATTGGCATTAGATGAAATGATCTTTGATGAACTCATAGAAGAACTTGTATATGAATGATCCCAAAGTTAGGCAGTTTAAGTCACTAACCGATTGCATGAAGAGTAATTGCTTACATATTATGATTAGTGACCGGTGTTATATATGTCTAATATTTACGCTCATATTTGCTTCTATTCGCAACATTTACAGTATAATTTTGGTCGTATTCTACACTCATATTTTTAGTCCGGATATAAAACACACTTTATGATGATTGTAGAAGCTTGGAGAAGAGCATACCAAAAATAACGGTAAACCGAGCAAAAACGGAGATTTTTGTTCGAGTTGTGCTCGGTCAACGAATAGTTAAAGTCAAATCTCAAATCTGGAGATTAAGCTCGACCGAATTCACCCATGTGCTCGACCAAAAATTCAGCTCGAGCAATCAAAGACCAAATTATTCTACCATCAAAGAGCCTTTTTAATGAAGTAGCAAAGAGGTTTCTAGACATTATGATGAAATTATGAGAATGATGAAACGCTTGGCATTCTCCCACAATGATGGTAAGTGGAGCGTTTTCGGAAACTCTATAAAAGAAGAGTTTCACTTCTCCTCAAAGACACTTTTTTTCTAAAAAGATTTCTCTCCATACACGGCCGGTTTTTACTTCCTCAATTACAAGTCCTGAATCCTGCTCGAGCGCTCCAACACGAAGAACGAAGAAGCCCCATGCATTTTGAAGACCCTTATTGAGCATTTCTAAACTCATCTTTGTATTTTCATTTCATTCAACTCATGTACTGTTAATAGTAGTTTTGATGACAAGGGTCTAATGAATCCCTGAGTACTTGGGAATGATTGAATGATTCTTACATATATTTTATGAATGATTTTTGGTTGAATCCAATGTATTTAGCTTAAGCTTATGTGATGCATGTTAGATGTTTGATAAAATGCTTGATAGAATTGCATGAATATTTTAACTCGGGGATGAATCTTGATAGAAGAACCTAGGCTAGTATTGTGTCCATCAAGGACAAAACTAGTATCTTATGAAGTTAAATATTTTTAAATCGGGAGTATAACAGAAATCCGACCGGTGATGTTATGCGAGCGATGAAAGTCTAGCTTAGAACTTGTTTAATGAAATCAGTAAAAATCCAACCGGTGATACTAAAGAAGTTGAATTCTACGATGATAATTCAAAAGTCATACCAGCGAGAATTCTATCATCATATAAGTTGTCTCTATGCATGTAATTCAAAATTTATACCAGTAAGATTTACATCATCGTTGCATGTCTAGTCCTACACTAACCAATCCTTTTGAAAATCATTGTACTCTATTTTATGAATCATTTAATGAAATTCATGAGTACTTTCGTTGAAGTTATTTCCTAGTCATCTTCTTTTAATTGTTTATTTCCAACACTTGTTACCGAAAATTGATGTTAATCCCCTAAATTGCTAGAACTGTTTAGCGTATAAATAGTTTATATGAATAAACTTCAACTGTTCTTTTGGATTCGACACTAGATCACCCTAATTCTTATAAAATCATTTTGGTATTAATGGTGCCATACTATACTACACATATCAATTAGTCCCGTCAGGTGTCAGGAGACCGCAATGCTTCCAGCATGTAATAAAATTGCAAACACCTGAGCTTTCAGTTCAATGCAAATGATACAGGAATGAAGTTTAGATCAGAATCAAGAACAATCTATTTTCACGAGATTCTCTCATTCACACCTTGCGGCAATTTCATCAATGACTCATACTCTGTGACAAAGTATAATATTATGGCCTACAAGTGGCAAATCCGTCGTTCCGACGGGATGCGGCGGCAACCGATATTGTTTATAAAGTATGTCTAAAGGACTCTTTGTAACATATCATCAACAACAAACTTTAAATTGAAGTATACGTAAAGGGTTTTTTGTAAACCACATTGTGCGCAACCGCCTTCACATTTCAGAATAATAGTCAAATTCTCACCTATGTGAAAGAAAATGAATTGAGCACAGAATAATAGTCAAATTCTCACCCCTTGCCATGATGTCATGCTTGTTTGCAAAGCGCCCATATCATTTTGTCAAGCGGCAATTTCTCGTATGCTTGTGGAGAGAGAATCAAGCCTCCTCAATACTTCATCATATTCACTTGGACCATGATGAGTATAGTGGACGGTTCACCGTGCGCGTGGAGAAATGAAGGACGCGGAGGTGAGGCGACTTTGGGTAATTCCTCATCATCTTCATCCTCATCCTCTTCGTCATCTTGATCAAGCCTCGGTGTAATAGCTCAATTTCTCCAAGCACGGTCAAAGGCAATGGTTTAGATGAATTTAGGAAAAATCCAACAAACCTAGCAATCATGCACACAAAATGTCCTCCATTAATGTAATGCACTCCAAAGTTTGGCAAATTAGGCTCTTGCAATGCCTTCGTGATACAACACAAAGGATCAAACTCAACTCTCCCATACAAACATGTCATTAACTCCAAATCATCCGAGTTAACAAACCGACCTCCATCCTTTCTCAAATAAATACATGTGGCTATGAGACGATGAATAAATTTCCACATAGGTGTCTTAATTTCCGTGGCCTTGCAACCCGATCTATAGTCCCTTTCGGACTTGGTTATCAATCTCCAAAGCTCATTCATCGAGCTTCTTGGAACCGGCAAGCAAACTTCTCGGTTATCCAAACCGAATGCACTCCTCAAATCTTGACTACCCACAGTGAAATCATGACCACCAAGTCTAAATATCCATTCCCTCACGAACCGAGCCTTATCTTCCCCAATCTCCGCAATTCCTCACTTGAGTTTAAATGAGTACGCAAACTCCCTTACAACCTTCTCAAATACTCCGGGATTGTCTCCATAGACAAATCTCTATTCATTGGTCACAAAGTGAGCCTTAAGCTCTCTATGGATAGGCACACAATTATAGAAAAGATCCAAATTCAGAAAAATTGGTGTCAAAACAACAAAGTTCCTAAGCTTTCTCTCTCGGATTTTCATATCCGCATCAAGGCGTAATTGAGCATTGAAAGGGTATGGAATTGGCTTGTTTGGGCGAAGAGTTAGAAGGTTACCCGCTTGAGTTGAAGCTTCGCCGGAATTCGGCGGTGGTGAAGTGGTGGAGCGGCAGTTTCCAATCGGTGCTTCCTCCCTTGTCAATCTTCGCTTCTTTTGTGCCAATGCATTCCTAAGAGCTTCTATTGCGTAATTTTAGTGTGGAATTGAGTGAAATTTGAAAATTGAGTGATTTTGGGTGTTGAGAGAGACTAGTAGGTAGAGTGGTGTGTGAGAGAGGATGATTTTAGGATTTTTTTTTATATTTTTAGATCAGGTCAACGCGGGTCAACACTGCTCAAGACGAGTGTCACTCGGTCGAGTAAGGGTGTTACTCGATCGAGTATACCTTCTCGGCTTAACTCGGTCGAGTGGAATTTTCTTCTCGGTCGAGTGAACCTTGAATGCAATGAACAGAGAGCAACGAGTAACATAGCTGATTTTCATTTTTTTGTTCATTTCTCATTTTTGTATTTGGTGAACTCGGCCTAGTATGGATTTTTCTTGACTTTAGTAAATTAATTCGTAGAGATTCATGATCAGAAACATTTTATTAAGGATGAAGCTTGGTGAACCAAACAAGATACATTATTGAATTGAAAAACGAGGAGGAATCACTCTTAAGTAGAAGAGTGAAATTAATCACTGTCGATATCGATTGGTTCCTCCATTGGTTTGCAGAATTCCTTGATCACTATCTTACGGACTTTAACCAATTTCACTCCCGAGTTCACTTCCTTAGACTCTGCTTTCTTGGTTGTGCAAAAATCCATCTTATTCTTCCCTTTTCGCGGTGAGCGATTGACTGGTTCCTCTTCAGTGTTTTCCTCAGATGGATCCTCATCTTTATCAGAGTACTCAAGTGGCTCTGCTATTTTTGCAAGCATGCACAATTTCTTCAACATTCCCATATCGAGTTCTCGATACTCCGCCAAGCAATTAGAAAATTGGAAATTACAAATTTCCGCAATGAAGGTTATAAGCGAAGTACACCCAACATATGAAAGTTTGGTGTAGTTGCTTGGCATGACGCGAAATCTTTCGGAAAAGACATCGAACCAATTGATTGGTTCTGATTGCTCGAGTGCCCACATGATGTTCAAGTCGTCTTTAGAAACGACGTCAACAGTTTTGGGACTATAATTAATCCCAGTTGCAATCAATCGATGTGCATACCTCCAGTGGGACTCAAGATTGAGTAAGGAGAGGGAAATTCGCAGATGAAGTCCTTCCTTGTGGAGTCTTTCCACAGACTTATCCGTTGTTGCTCCGTGGCCAAATAACATAGTCCCAATTATGGGAATCCCAGTAGCTTGCATGCCTCATTTCTTGTCTAACAGAAATGTTGTTGATTGCTGGTAAACTTCCATCTACTATAGTCACCATGGAATCCATCGGCATCATGAACTTCTAGTGTAGAGAGAAACTCATACACTAACTCATTGTAGGCGGGCAAACCAATTTGAGAAAGAGTGACATCGTGAATGGAGAGGGAACTCACCATTGGCTTTAGACAAAAACCATCGTTGGTAAGATTTTCCCAACGAATTGCATGCTCTTCATTATCAAAGTGTGGTTTGGGTGAATGAATATATTCACGATGGTATTCAACCGGAGTTTGGCGGTGTGGAAAGGTAATGGAATTTTTGGTGAGAAGGGGGGATTGAGACATGGCTTGATAGAGTAGAAAGTGTTTAGAAATCTAATTTTTGATGCTTTTCTCAACAATGCAAGCCATGTATTTATACAAAAATCAGATTTTGTGTAACCCTCCAAATGGTTAATGTAGAATGTGGAAAGATTTTGGAGTTATTACACAATTTTAAGTGCTTATAATCATTTCAGACTGTCCTTTGAAGTCTTCTAAAGCTTTGAAGGTCCAGACTGTCCAAAAACTGCCGCTTTTGTCTCATTTCTGCTCTATTTCCGCTATACTTCATTCCAGACTCCTCCAAGTCGCAATAATCGTATTTTAGACGTGGAACATCATCAAGAGTATCACAAACGGTATATTCTACTACTAAATTAGAGAAAATAAGAGTGAAAAAATATGGAAATAATAGATGTATTTTTCACTTATCAATAGCTAAGATGTTCTTGTACTACATATATCCATCCACACAAAAAACTACAATTATGTCATTCATCACATATTAAACTTAGTAAGTTACGATAACACAATATCCTTAGTCGATATGATGTTCGAACTAACCTTAAAACTAAATAAACTTAACCAGGTCGGTACATAGTTTCAGAAATTCTTAAGGTTTGAATTTATGAGAGATAAGACTATGTCTTCTATCATCGGTCACTCGTTTCCACAGAATGAATTATTAAATTCGTTACCATGAAAGAAGTTATTCTTGTGAAGTTCCAAGACTGAAATTGATGAAACTATGATTTGAAACTATTTTGAAAATAGAAAACTTAAGTAACTTGTAAAATTGATGCAAATAGTAGGACAAATTTTGCATTATAAATGGGTCATACGTTACTGGACTAGTTCAGTGCTGCTTAATAAAGGAGTTGTTGCTCTCAGCGCCCAAATTGTGGCCCACAGATGATTTCTTTTTTATAAATGAGTATCATTTGATTCTAAAAATTGGAGATAAATCAAGATTTGTATTCCACTATCGATCATATAAAAGCTATAATTCGATTAAAAATATAAAAAGATATCAGCTATCCATTCAAAATATCTGAAGATCATAATTAATCAGATTTTCAATTATTAATAATCCAACAAAGGGTAATTACGTAAACCTTTTTTAAATAAATCAATATGAATAATTAATATCTCCCAAAATAGTAACATCTGATATCATGCATTTCACTTTTCATTTTCACACGATAAAAAATTAATTCGATATATTCCAATTGAAAATTCAATCGATATACCATGTTGAATAAGTAGCGACAATAATCGCACGCTAAGATAAGTTCAATCGTCGAGTTCAATCCTTTCACCATTGTTGATTTCTTTCCATCAACGTACGATTTTTTTTCTCTCTACTTCACGGTGGATGAGAGTCGCTTGATTTTAGTCGACGTTTTTGCATGACTAGTGTTTTAATACAATATATTTATGAGTTGTTGTTCGTGCGTAATGGAAGGAAATGAGGAGGTAGGAGGCACAAATTGTGTTGTGGAAATTTTATCTACAAAGTTGGACGGTAAGATGGTAGTCTCACTTGATGAAGTAAATTAGGAGGAAGACGGAGATGAACGATGAAGCAAAAACGGAAGGAGGTGGTCACTGAAAGGATACATAATACCATTCTGGAACTAGTTATATTACATGAAGTTGCAGTAGGGATTATGAGCTCAGCGGGTGATTTATGGGACGAGAATCGGGAAGTATTTACATCAGAATTGGCAGAGACAAGGCCCTGTTCCCGCCAGACGATGAGTTTCATAATTTGAAACTCTCGTGGCTTGGGTCAGCCACGGGCAGTTCGTAATTTACTAGCTAGAGCTATGCCGGTCTCATAGGCCACTAATTATGGGGCTGATTGACACCACATTACGTACACGGGATTGATATATATTACGTGTAAAGCTTGGGTTTCAGAACCTTTTCGTTGTAGATCGAGTGGGACTTTCAGAGCGATTGGCACTTTTGTGGCATACATACACTAATCTAACCATCCGTTCGTATTCTAGGTACCACATTGATGCTCTGATCGAAAGGGATTGCACTTTTTAGTTCACACTATTCTATGGCAATCCTAGAGCGCAACTCAGACACAAAAGTTGGAGTTTCTAAGACAGTTAAAGAGGAGTGGTAATCAGCCATGACTTGTTATGAGAGATTTTGATGATATTCTTCTACAAAAAAAGATGAGTGGTCAAAGAGTGAGGGACATAGGGCAGATATGATAAGGTTTAAAGAGGCGTTGTTGGATTGTGAGCTGAAAGATATAAAGATTGCTAATGCTGAATTCACGTACTCAAATAGGAGAAAGGGTACGGATGAGAATGACTCGAGGAATGACCAAGTAGTGTACTTACGTGTTGTTTGCAAATACTTCAGATCACAAACCACTAAAGGTATGTCTTGATGGATGTAGACAGACACAATTAGCATGACAGAAGGGAACAAGGAAGACAACATTCAAGTTCGAACCCAAGTGACTCAGAGAAGGTGAGTTTTTAGGCGCCTTTGTTACAAATGTGTGGCTGAATACGAATCAAGGTTGCTCTAAACTGAGTGAACGACTTAATAGATGGGGTGATACGATACAAGAATTGAATAAGAAAAGGTTTGGAAAAGTTCATATGAGAATTAAGACTTTGAAGGAAAAACTAGAGGGTCTGAGAAAGATGGAGAGAACAAAAGAACTGATTTTTAATGAAGCTCAATTATCAACGGAACTTGATGAGTGGTTAGCTAGAGTGGAATTATTGTGGAAACAGAGGTCCCGAATGGATTTGCTCAAAGAGGGTGACAAGAATACGATGTTTTTTTAAAGATGAAAGCAACCCAGAGGAAGGCAAAGAAATTCGTAAAGTTCCTTAGTAAGGAGGATGGCAGTATGGCAACAGACTCCCAGGAGATTGTAGCTAAATTTTGTAACTTCTATAAACTTTTGTTTCAGGAGCAATTACACATCAGGAATGAACTAGCAGAGATTGATTTTAGAGTCCATGCAGAGGTGAATGCCCGTATTTGGGAGCCCTACAGTACTGTTGAGGAAATTATAAGGGTTGTGTTTGAAATGCATCCTGCAAAAGCTTCAGACATTGATGGATTTTCAACTTTGTTTTATCAGAAGTTCTGGTCAGCTATTAAAACAGAAGTATGTGGTGAAATATTGAATTTTCCGAATACCAGATTACTAGACCATAGTCTGAATGAGACAATGATAATACTTGTACCGAAGGGGAAAGATTCACAAGGGATATCAGATTACAGGCTTATTACCTTATGTAACGTAGCTATGAGGATTATTACCAAAGTCTTTGCTAATAGGATTAAAGATTTCTTATCTAAGATCATCGGGGAGGAGCAGAGTGCGTTCATGACAGACAGGCTCATTTCAGAAAATATTTTGCTTGCACATGAGGTAATGCATAATTTAAAGCAACGGAGGAAGGGCTTTGATGATTTTCTTGCTGTCAAAATTGATATGAGCAAGGCATATGACCATGTTAGTGGAAATTCTCGAGATGTTCATGAAAAATATTGATTTAGATGGACATTGGGTTGACAGAGTATTGAAATGTGTAGAAACTGTTTCCTATAAGATTAAGCTTAATGGGGTAGTATCTGACACAATCTTCCCAATCAGAGGTATAAGGCAAGGGTATCCAATATCCCCTTACTTATTTATCTTATGCTAAGAGTGGTTGATCTCTTCAAAACTCTGAAAGTTTCAAGGTGCAGGCATGATTCAAGGAACTCATATTGCAAGATAATCCCCTAGAATTAATCATTTACTATTTGCTGATGATTGTTTGATATTTGTTAAAGCTGAGTTGGTGCAACTGAATCATTTGAGCAAGCTTTTGGATATGTATGAAAAACTTGTTGGTCAGAGAGTGAATTCCAAAAAAAACAGAAGTTATTAACAGTGAGAATATAGATAAGTATATGGTGAAAATATGTGGAGCATTCTTGGGCATGAAAGTGGTAGATGGAATTCCTAAAATACTTAGGTTTACCATTGACAGTTGAAAGAAGCAAGGTGAAAATGTTTCATTGGCTGGATGACAAGATGCAAGGGAGGATTCAAGAGTGGAATACTTCATTTCTATCCTGCTCAGGGCAAGGAGGCTCTCATTAAGGGTTGTGTGTAGTCATACCCTTTGTATGTGATGACATGGTCTGCAAAAGCATTAAGATTCTGGTGGGTGACTGGTGTGAAGGATAGAGGGATTCATTGGGTGCATAAAGAAACTATTCTAAAAGAACGCAGAAAACGACGGATTCCTATGCTTGGAAGTCTTTTATGTAGTGTTTTTGATATCCTCATAAATGGTTTGGATGGAGACGGAACAAACCCGGAGTGTTGGAAATGGAAATATGGAGCTTCTGGTAATTAATCAGTTAAAGATGGATATCCAGTGGCTTATAACTGGAAATTGTTTCGATATGGTACTGGATAGAGTGAAGATACAAACATGGAAGGTGTTTTACCATGCACTGCCGGTATTCACAGCACTCAACAAGTGAGACATTGAAGGTGAACATACTTGTTGTTTTTGTGGGTATAGAGAGGAATCTTTAGATCATCTATTTCTGCATTGCTGGTGGAGCAAGGCATTCTGACACAAATCGCAAGTGGAGGAACTCCCATCTGAATACCAGTATGATGTCTCAAATTGGCTATGATTTTTTCTTAGCACTGCTCCCACAAACATGTTGAGAACGGTGATAGAGGGAATATGGATCCTATGGCGCAACCGCAATATGATGGTTCATGATCACAAGGGTTGGAATTTAAATGAGTGTATTTTAAAGATTCGGAGTTATGAAGAAATGTTCAATAGAAATAATATTCTTGGCAATCCGGTAACCACAGATTCTGATATTATTTTACCTAGTAAATGGACTGTTCTTTGCGATGGATCATGGTGCAAGCATACGAGTTGCAATAAAAGATGACACTATTATAGCCTTCAGGGTCGGCTGGAAAAGCACTTGTATGTCTCTATCGGAAGCTGAGATGTGAGGAGTAATTGCTGGTCTGGAAGTTTCTCGCGATCTACACCTTCAAGATGTAGACATTGTATCTGACAGTGTGGAGTTGGTGTGGACTATAACCAGTGGTGGTACAAATAACTCACAAGTTCTTGGGGGGAATTGTGCGGCACTGCTACCGCTTCTCAACCATAAAGGCTGGACAATACGACACATTTTCCAGGGATCTAAATCATGTTGATGATGAATTAGCAAAGAAAGCTAGGCATTGTTGCTGGGAATGGACAAGACTAGACTAGACTTGAAATGGCGGATGAAATAAGTAATAAGAACGAGTTTTGGTTATTTATCTAGTTAGTATTTAAATTTATAATAGTTATCTCTTTAATTAGTTATCTATTATTTTATAGCTATAAATAGCCCGACTTGTGGGCATTATTAGGGAGACTGATTATTATATTTTTGAATACGAGTAAACCCTAAGAGGTTTTCTTATTCCATGCGGGGATTTTCCCCTTCGCCCGTCGTTCCGCCGATATATCATATGCAGTGAAAATTCATCCTGCATCAGTTGGTATCAGCGCAAGTTCGACAAGGGACCGGAAGCGGAACCGGAAAAGAAAGAGGAGTCACTTTCTCCATCCGCAACAACAGCCACAAACTCCCATCTTTCGCTTTGAGTTCTCCAGCGTTTTTTCCGCAATCTCCAATTCAATAAAATGTATCAAGAGACACCGTAGTCAAATCAGCAGGAACAAAAAAAAGAGCCGCTATTACTGCCACCGTTGACCGCCGCCGCCATTGACCGCCGACTGCGAGTAGCCCAAATCCGAGTCGCGCCGTCGCGAGAAGTCCAGATCCGTCGTCGCCGTCGCGGAGAACCTTGCCAGCTGACGCAGATCTGCGAAGTTCCGCGAGGAGAGACCGCCGGGAATCCATCACTGAAGCAGTCGATTGAGCGTCGCCGTCGCACCGCGCCCGGGCCGTCTGTCGCGTTGCATCGCAGACGCCGTCTGCGAGCCAGCCGCCGTCGTCCAATCCACCCGCCGCCGGTCGTTTTTCTAGAGAGAAAAACAGGAAGAGAAAAGGTGAGCAGCTAGGGTTTCTGCTCGGTTTTCTCATTGGGCCGCAAGTGGGCTGTGAAATGGACCAAGAGAGGTGAGTTGTGTGGGTCAGGAGTGGGCCGATTGGTGTGGGCCTGTGAATTATTTTTTTGTGGAATGCTTTATTGGTGCGTGAGAAGTTGCCATGATTTGTCGAGAGGGATGTGAACTCGAGGACGAGTTCTTTCCAAGCCGGAGAGAATGATGCAGATGGAATTAGGTTAAAGAATGAGTTTATGGTATCTATCTAATTATTATTTAATTTATTATATTTTACTTCGTTATTAAGTTATTATTTAATTTATTATATTTACTTAATTAGTAAGTTAACTACAGCTATAAATAGCCCGGCTTGTGGACATTATCAGACAGTTGATTTTTATTGAATTTGATTGAAAACCCTAAATTGGTTTTAGTCCCCTCGGGGGTTTCCCCCCTTCGTCGGCGGTCATTCCTCTTTATCATATGCATTACTGCATCAACGTTGAACAGTGTTAACTGTCATTGACCAATAATAGAGACCGGTCGGATCATATCTTGGTCGAACAAACAAAATCTTGATCGGACATGGCTGATATCGTCGCTAAACACAGGCCGACTTGAAATGCAATAAATTGAAGGGATCTCAATGTAAAAAAAGAGCGGAATTCTAAAGTGGGAATAGAGCATAGAAGGATCCCGCATTCATTTCAAGAGGTTGGCAATTGTTATTAGATTAAATAGAACTTGCGACTGTGTCATAGCTTCTTTTATCATTCTCTTATACCTTTATTATATATTTTTGGATTTAATTCATTCTTTTGATACCAAAGGTCTTACAGTCTTGCCTTATGTAATCACTCTCCTAGACAATGAATAAAGGAATTACCGTTTTATTAACGGACGCAGTTGCTTGTCGATATAAAAACTTGCATACACCTTAGATCGTCTGAGAAAATGTATAAACGATTGACTTATTACTTAAAATTAATAGGTCAAGAAATTGAGATTTGGAAATTGAGTAATGCAACTCTCTATGAGCATGAGAGTGGCGTTATACATTGAAAGACTAGTTAAAACATTGGCCCTTGGAGAGTTTATGAACCGAGATGTTGCGAATCTTAACTGTTGTTTGACTTAGCTCTCGTCGGTTAGCAAGAGTTTAATCATCCTAACCTCACTAAGAAATAACAATGATACTCATTCTAAAACAAATTGTCGAGATAGATAGAAATAATATAAATCATTCCTTCTTAGGTGTTGATTACTCATTTGGGTTCGAATCCAGGTCTTCACTTAGAAATATAAATTAAAATGGTAAGCTCAATGCTGTTTTAGATCAGACGTGTGCTTAGGATTCAGTTCTATTTAGACCCGTATCAACGCAGCTAGACAAACAGTTAACATGAACTCCCGCACATATATTCCCATCTCCCCCTTCTTGACACAAAAAATGAATGATTATCTACTTGCATCAGAGTCATCTCCAATTCTAAGCACTTCAGAATAGAGTAATAGACATCACTTCCTTGTGATTCGTTTCAATATGGCCAGCGGCTTGATTAAGCATTAACAGTTGCTTTCTGAATCGATCCAGAGCCATCTCCTCCACATCATGTTCAGTTTTGACATCAATAAAATGATCGAATGTGAAGAGCTTCCATTCTGCATATATCACCACTGATTTCACTAGCTGCAGCCTTTCCTTCATCAGCCCCCTGTCTTGGGAGTCCATGCTTTTGCAACCTAGAGGATTGAAGCTACTCTAGTTGAGTTCTACGGTATTTATTCAATAGACCGAGAGGGTGAAAATTGTTTCGTCTTTACTAGTTTTTTAACGTGATAGTTCAACAACGAGAGTGAGAACTAGAATGTCATTACTTCGCTAAGTTTTACATAAACATCAATATGAATCAACTCTATATTATTTTCATGATATGTTTGATATAAATTCATGAGTGTTAGCGGTGAAATCTAATTCTTTTCATTACTTTTTGATTAATAGTATTAACAACAGAAAATAAAAACTACTTTTAAAACTTTAAAAATTACTTTAGTAAAATAATAATAAATTGCATAGCTAAATTTGACCATGTCATTGAGTTCGACACTAGGTCACCCTAATTTTTATAAATTTCTTTTGACATCATTTGTGACATCACGGTACGACGCGTTAAAATGGGCCTGTGCTCGCTCGAGCAATACTATACATCTAACAAGTTGAACAAGTAAAAAGAACAAAGTCTGGAGCTAATTTCGGAGCAAGTAATGGGTTTCACATTGCACGGAGAAACATGAATTTGCCGAAATTGCTTGTGGTAATCAAGACGAATATAAACTTACCAAACATCAATAGCGGTTTAAAAGTGTTGTGATGTCTGAATACATTATTTTCCATAAAGGTATTCAAAAATAAAGTGTTATAATTTCTATATACTCCATTTGTCCTCTTTTGTTCTTCCTACTTTTCTATTTGAGTGTCCCCTAAAGTTCTTCCTATTTCTTTTTATGGCAATTAATTTACTCTCACAATACACTCTCTTTCCTACTTTATATTTTTCTTTCCTACTTTATCTTATTTTTACTCTCACACTCTCATTATTCCTTAATTACCGTGCCAACAACCACAATAGAAAGAACTTTATGGGACGGAGGGAGTAGTATTTTGCAGTTTTGAAGTTTTAAAATTGAATCATAATTTATCATTAAAACCTGCTTTGAACTCATTATAAAATACGGATTTGCAGATATAAAATGTCAGCCCTATGGGTCACTTTTGATCTTGAAGTCGAATTATATAAACAATGTTTACTACTTCACAATTTTGAATCTCGTTAAGTTTGATCCAGTACAATGCCAATTCATTATTCTTATTATTGACAATTCTACATTGTCATTAGCAGTATTTTAACCCTACACAATTTCATCAATAAAATTAGAATGTAATATTGACATTGTAACAACTTTGGTTAAGCACAAAGGAGCAATGAGAATTAGATGGGTGATACTAGGTTTTTTTTTTAAAGTGAGTATGTTGACAAATGTGATCAAATATTTAAATATTTTAATAAATTGGATTTTATGTAAAGGTTATTAGTAAGATGAAAAAGTGCATCACAAAGGTTGAGATGTCGTGCGAGGAATTGATCCCATGAGTGTGACACACTTAGAAGGCTTAAGAAACATTATTCATTTGGCAAGGGGTTTCATATTTTATTGGATTTTTTACTTTTTTATGTCATCATTTAACAAATAAGTTTTTTTTTTGCGCGTGTGTGTGAATTTAGCCGTCAGTGGAACAAAATATTTAATATTGTAGATATAGTTGAATCGAAGAAAAAATGGTCTCCATTTCAACAATTAGAAGTTCATGCAAAAATAATTTTTTCTTATTTTTTCTTAGGTACAACAACCTCAATGTGATCCAAGGGAATAAGCAATTAAGGTCATGTTATTTTTTCTTAATTTTACGAACTTATTTTGTAAAATCTCCTTAATTCTAAAACACACTTTTTTACAATGATATATAATGAAATTGTGTAGACTGTCTTCCTTCAGGACAACCCTTGTCTTAGTTTTCCTGAGACACTTAGTTAGCAGTTTAATAGTGCAGGAATGTAAATGACACAGAAAACTTGGTAACCCGGTTCGGCTCCTTTAAGGCTTAGTCCGGGGGGCTTTTCTCCACAA
>JAWWMW010000427.1:27384-40673 GCA_035048345.1 Echeveria elegans
GAGCATTATCGATCGCATAATGAGGCCTTACTTGAATTGTCTCGTCACCCATTCGTCAACAACAAATAACTTCCATTGTATTCTAAGAGAACCCCCAACACCTAATTAAAATCAGAAAATGGAGGAGGACCTCAGTACACTCCAAACGCTATCTCAAAACAGGGGAGAAAATTTCCTGAACAGAAAATTTAATAAGCAAAATAAGGAATTCAAATACAAATACAAACTCAGCTTTTAATAGTCCTCCCCCGTAGCGTGCAATCTTCAAAATTACATAGACCAAGACAACCTAATTCATCTTGTAAATATTAGCTACAAAAGTACAAATACGATACCCAATCTAATAAAGGTTCGAAGTGCATCCAGAGACTTAGAGCATCTCCAACGCATCATTCAAAAAGGCCCAGTTTGTAAAAAAAAGTCTACGTGTCAATCAAAATGAATAATCAAAATACAAAACACCCTCTCCAACGCACCATTCATATCAACCTGCAAATTCGCTACTCTGCTAACCAACCTCTATATTTGCTACTCTCCTAACCCTCAAAGTTAATGAGATCATCCTTTGCGTTGGGTAAAGATATATTGCATATTTTTAAAAGGTTAACTGCCTCATGTCTAATTAATAGTTTTTGAACATGCATGTATATTATTGTTAAGCCGAAAATACAAAATCAAAATCAACTGAATGTGCACTGTTTTTGACAATATCCCTCTGCTGCTCCTTCACTTTGAATCACTTGAACATTTTTTCCTGGGACGAGTGAGACATAAGAAATATATTTCAAACTTAAGCTCATATGGAGACACTTCCATAGAACAGCAGCAGCCTTTTGGGTCTACGTGTAACAACTTTGACTCATCAAGCAACTAAAAAAGTCAAAACCTCAGGCGTGAGACTCTGAGCAGGATTGTGCCTGCAAATTAACAAAATTGAAGTGGAAATGCATAATAAAGTTACATGAAATGTGAACTTTAATAATAAACCGCCAGAAGATGCAACATGCTCAAAGCTACACTGGCAATTTCTGCTAATTACAACTCACAAATAAGAAAGAATGTGCGTACACCACATTCATTAAGCAACTGTCATTTCCAACACATGACTAAAATAATAAAACATACCTTTGGTATCATCACAAAATAAATGCGACATTTAACCAAACTAGATAAGAATCAAATATGAGATTAAGAGTGATATCATTCATCACAAGATAACACCATCAATCGAGAAAAAGAAAACCCGAACATGTCACCGTAAATACCACAAACTAACTAGCAAGCCTCAACCTCATTCAGATTTCATTCAGAAATGTTAACTGAAACTAAGACCAAAATACGACACGTGATAGTTACTACTAAAGTATGGGATTCCCTATATAGCAAATCAAACATAGGATGAATCATATTAAAGATAAAAGCTTTGTAAAAGAATAAAGATTCTGGAATGAAAAACTTAACTTTGTGTTATCAAGGACGGGTTTATAAAGAAAGGAGACTGCCTCAGTTTACAACGAGTGCATGAAGTATGTGCTCGAAATCAACAAATGAAACTGACTGGGTCGGTCTCCTAACCTGGTTTACGACATAATGGAATGCATGCAGGACTGAACCGTGCTTTATATATATGTTTCAGTCGAACCTGTTTACAAGAAGAAGGTAAAATCTACGAGCACCATAATTACATTGTGCATGCAATCGACTGCCCTATTAACACACCAAACCACGCTCGCAAATATGATTAGTGATTTTGAAACTAAGATTCATGGACTTCATGAAACTAGGACCTAATTCAAATAAATAAATACAATTCAAGATAATCTAATAATATATGAAACTACTTTTTTAATAAAATTATAACTCGAAACCCACTACAGTAGGGAAACTAGTAGCATTAAGATAAAACCTGGTAATCATAATCCCACCATTCCAACAATCCTCTTTGTACCCTTAGCATTGTGCACTTCTGCAAGCAAACTCTTTAAGTCATTTTAACTGCAAGCATACAGTTAAATCAATGTATCTTACAAATGACAATATTCAAAAACAACTCTAAACAATTTACAAAAGAGGAGTAAAATAGAACACTGTCATACTTGTGTAACTGTATGTGTATTAGTAAATGACAATCAATTCATAATAATACTCCAGTAAGTAAACCATGTAAAGACTACGTATTAGTAACTTTCGCTCTTTTGTCAGATCCAAGTTCATGGACCAGTATGGCAGTATCACCTCTATAGTGTGTGGATTGATTCTCTGTCCTGGAGATACAGCAGGAAATCATTAGCGAGAATGGGAAGAAGGAATAGAAAACAAATCACAATAAGTGGAAGTGAATGTTGAACACTGACCTGTCTCATTCTGCCTTATCTTATACTGTATCATTAATTTCAGAATAACACAAACTTGATCTGACAGAAAGATGCACGATTTTTTTAGTAAAATCAAAGATTACAATTGAATACTTACACAATGAGCATATGACTCCATGACATTATATCAACTAAAAGACTGTGTCAATGCCTAACCAATCATTGAACAAGTATGGCGTCGGGCACTATCGATCGCATAATGAGGCTTCACTTTAATTGTCTCGTCACCCATTCGTCAACAAAAAATAACTTCCATTATATTCGGGGAAAAACCCAACACCTAATTCAAAACTTGAAAACGAAGAACCTTAGTACACACCAAATGCTATCTTAAAGCAGGGTAGCAAACTTCTAACTGAAAATTTCAAAAGAAAATTAAGGAATTCAAGTATATACAAACCCAACTTTTGCTTGTCCTCCGGCGTAGCGTACAATCTTCAAATTACATCAACCAGGGCAACCTAATTCATCTTGTTAATATTAGCTACAAAAGTACAAATACCCAACCTAATAAAGGTAGGAAAGTGCATGCAGAGACTTACATAGAGTTGGGTGGAATGGTAACCACAAAGTTCTTGAGATTGCGTTGGGTAGAGAAATATCACATGTTTTTAGAAGGTTTAACTGCTTCTCTGTCTACAGAATGGTTTTTGAACGTGCGAGTATGGTATTGTTAAGCCAAATATTCAAATCTAAATTAACTGAATGTTTGCCCTTTTGGTCAATATCCCTCTGCTTCTCCTTCGTTTTGAATCACTTGATCATTTTTCAAGGGACGAAGGAGACATGAGAAACAGATTTTGAACAAAGGCTCATTAGGATACACTTCCATAGAACTGCAGCTGCTTTTTGGGTCTAACTGTAACAACTTTGACTAATCAAGCAACTGAAAAGTCGAAACTTAAGGCATCAGACTCTGAGCAGGATTGTGCCTCCAAATTAAGTGAATTGAAGTGGAAAATAAATTAAAAATTCTATGAAATGTGAACTTAAATAATAAAACACCAGAAGTAGCAATATGCTCAAAACTACACTGAAAATTTCTTCTAATTACAACTCACAAACAAGAATGTGAGTACACCACAGTCATTAGGCTACCATCAACTACAACAAAAAACATACCCCCGGTATCATTGCAAAATAAATATGTTTTTTTAGCCAAACTAGAGAAGAATCAAATATGGGATGAATAGTGATATCATTCATCACAAGATAAAACCATCAAAAGAGAACAAGAAAACTCAGACACGTCACAGTAGATAACACAAACCAACTAGCAAGCCTCATTCAGAAATGTAACCTGAAACTAAGTGCAAATACGAAAGTTAGCACTAAAAGATGGGTTCACTAATTGACGTATCAAAAATGGGCCAATTGGGTGAATCATATTAAAGATAAAAGCATATAAAAGGGTAAAAGATGCCGGAATGAAAAACTTAACTTTGTGTCATCAAGAAAAGGTTCAGACTTCAAATCAGGACATCTTATATAAGAAAAGGAGACTGTCTCCATTTACAACAAGTGCATTAATTTAGTATGTGTTGGAAATCGGAAAGAAACTGACTGGGTCGGTCTCTAACCTGTACGAAAAGAACTTTTTCTTTCAACCGCAAATACGAGAAGAAACCCTAATTTCTGAAACCCCCAATTTCCGGATAAAAACAAAAACAATCAGCCAAAGAACAATACGAAATATAAAGAATGAAATCGGGATACCGAAAGTGACGGCATTCGTCAGCCGTCATTGTCGTCTTCGCAGGCGCCTCGAATCAATTGTACGAAATGAAACCCTAATTTCTGAAACCCCCAATTTCCGGATAAAAACAAGACCAATGAACCACAGAACAATACGAAACGTAAAGAATGAAATCGGGATACCGAAAGTGACGGCATTCGTCAGCCGTCTTCGCAGGCGCCTCGAATCAACAACTGTACGAAATGAAACCCTAATTTATAAAACCCCAAACCGCGAAGACGGAACAAAGAAATGAAATCGGGATACCTGGCATTCGTAAGCCGTCTTCGCAGGCGCCTCAAATCCGCAACGATCGTAATAATGAGGTAATGACTCTATGAAGCCCTATATTTATAACAAGAGGTAGCGTAATATTCAAGCGCGTACTTGTTAAGCTAACGACATAATTAAGATATTTATATTTTATTAAGTACCTAAATATCTATGGTCGCGTCATAATAGCGCTGATGAATACGTATGTTTTTTCTTTCTTTCTTATTTTGCGACCGGAAATGCATATATATAACATTTGCTTTAACAAGAACAAATACCAGGTCATGTTTTTTTAAGGACGTGCTCATTTATTTTTACTATATATAATTGAAAAATACTGTTTGACGGTTACTCCTCAAAATATTTTTAAAAAAATACTAATTACTCTTCCTCAATTAGCATGTTTATATTATATCTTCGTCACTCTTTTTAATCAAAAAAATATTTTTCATAATCTTCAAAAACAATTGAACGATTGAACCCTCCACTATCAACGGATCGATTCAACACACGTTAACGTCAAAACAATGTCGTAAATCAGAATCAATAACAGATAAAAATACACAGCCATGAACTGCAGGGAGTGCTAGTTATTAAGAAATGGATATTGGACGGAGAAAATTTTAAAGGAAATCTTGGACGGGAACAGTTTCACGATTTAAGAACCACATGATTTAAAATGACATTCTAACTGTTAGGAATTGCCGTTAGGGATAATTTAAACGACAGACATTTCAAGCAACACAAGAGATCAGGTAGGTGGAACAAAAACTACCAAATCTCAAAGCTCACAAGTGATCCACAATGGCTCATCAAACTCTCCGTTCCTCAACTCATCTCCAACCCCTTCCACCACCTTCAGCTGCTTCCCATCAACCTTCTCCGGCCGCCAACAAGGCGTCCCATTCTCATACGGATTCCAAGTCAACCTCCTCAACCCACTCCCATCCACCCTTGCCACATACAAATCCCCATACGGTTGAAACTGGTTCGGCAAAGACACTGGCTCAGCAGTCACTCCGCTCAAATTACATGTAAACAGCAACCACTCATTATCCGGACTAAAGCAAACATGGTTGATCCTCTCCCTGTCCCTGTCCACCTGATCATCTATTCCCGCCAAATGCACTCTCCTCAACTCACTTCCATCAGGCCTCACTATATAAATACTGAAAAACTCAGCTGAGGCCGGGTTATGCCTATTAGATGAGAATGCAATCATTTCTCCATTCGGCGACCATGACGGCATTGTATCGATCCATGGCCCGTCCGTTAGCTGAAGAATGTCGCCGCTAAATTCTCCGACAACAGCGTCCATTATATACAGATTTTTGTGCCCTGATCTGCCTGACCGGAACACGATCAACTTACCGTCTGGCGAACAAGCAGGAAATGCATTATTTCCAGAATCCTCTTTCGTCAGGATTTTCAGTTTCGAGCCCAGATCGTCGCCTTCTGAGATATCCGAGATTGAATCGAATGAGATTCGAGCTATTTGGACGGTCGATTTGGCAGACTGGAAGATCGGCCCGATGGACGAGTAGACGACGTTCTTCTCCGTCGGGCTCCAGGAGTTGTAGAATATAAGTCGATCCTTAACAACAGTCCATCGCTTAGATCCGTCTGCTTTCACGATCTTGATGCCAGATTTGGGACCAAAGTCATGGTTCAAAGCGATCATATCGCCATCGGGAGAGAAAGACGGAAATGATCCATTGAGTCTGAGTAACTGAAGTTGTTCGATCGGACACTCAACCTGTTCGAGATGAGGAATAATTGAAGATAAATTGTCGTCTCCAGAAGCGTCTCCGCGAAATCGATGATAGCCTAGGGACTCATCATCCGGAGAGACAAATGGATTGTAATGGTGGAAATCAGGATTTAGGATTTCAGTCACTGGTTGGAATGTTCTAGTCTCAACATTGTAAATCTCAATGTGCCTGTATTTGCTAGTTTTCCGGCGCGTTGCAACTGCTATTCGTTTGCGGTCTTGTAAAGCTGCAGGAGTGAAAGCATGAACTCCAGCCGGAGTTACACGCACGGGAAGCTCCACCGAGAAAGCTACACCAACTCGATTTCCATGATCAATTGGCATTTTCATGATGTCAACTTGGAAAATGCTCCACCAGCCATCGTCAGCTTGGCGATGGAAGTAAATGGAGGACTCTCCGGACCAAGTAGGCCAGCCACCGAGCTCACTTACGACAGTTCGAGTGTTGATAGGATCGGATTCTTGAAATACTACTATCTCTGTCTGCAGCTGGTGGAACTCTCCGGCCCATTGACGCGAGCCGTATGAGGCCACTGCAATGAGTTTACCGGACGGAGAGATGGCCGGGCTGTAGTCGACCGTTCCAGCAGGACTCACTCGCTCTACGCACTTGCCGTGGTTGGTGTTAGCGGGTTTAGGGAGGAGAGGAGCAGTGTAAAGAGCAGACCAGCTACGAAATGGATGCTCTGGCTGTTGATGAGCAGAGATGAAGTAAACCTTGTTGTTTCGGACGATCGGGCGGTCGTGGAAGAGGCTGGTGGTGATAAATGAGAGATGATCAAACGTAGCTGAAGCTGATCGTTGTAAGTAAATTTGAGGCGAGCCGTTTCTTTCGGAAATGAAGATTAAGGAGCGATCGTTGTCGATGAACTGCGCGTTGTAGTTGATGGAGATAGCGTCTGTAAGTTGGGTTTCGGTGAAGGGGGTGGCGAGGGTGGTGGAGAAGACGTCGAAGCCGTAGTAGGGTCGGCCGATGGTGGTGAAAACGATGGTGCCGGATGGATTATTATCCATTTAGATTGATTTAGAGGAGAGCGATGTGAGTAGAAGAGTTGACTGGAAGATGCTTGGAATCGTGTACTGTACTACGAACGAGGGTGTATTTGTAGGTAACTGAAATAGAGGGTAGTTCGGTCAATTGGTGATGGGATGGAAAATTGAGGCTCAGGCTCAGGATTGTCTTATCGTCTTCAAGTGTGAACAGACGACGTAAAATGGAATTTTGCTGCTCGAGTCACCTCGGTCGTACCGTCCGAGTCAGATTTTTGTTTTTGTTTTTTGCGTTTACTGTTTTATATTAGAGTTAACTATCTTTAACATCTTTGTTAATATGAAATTTTGGTAGAATTTTTAAAAAATTGTAAAAAAAGTATTTAAAAACAATAAAAAAATTATATCAGGTTAGTAATAAATTATATTAATTTTAAAATAGTTTAAAATATATTAAACCAAAAGTTTTAAATTTTTTCTAAAAACAAATTGTATAGAAAACTTTATTATTTTTATAAAATTTAAAACTTGTTAAAGATACACAATTTTCAAACCGAACCAAAAGTCAAACAATGTTAACTTACGTTATGTATATTTATTTTATTATTTTTTTGATTTTTTTTATTTTAAAGGCGATCATTTATTAACTTAAAATATTATACAGACGAAAACAGATACATGATTTTGCGCAAGGTGAAATGTACACTTTCTAAAAAAATATAAAGCAATTCAAGTCATTGATTTAAGGTCCCATATTGCGAAGTCGCTCCACATTCGTCTGTTCCAACGCATCTCGTCTTATGCAAAGCTGTTCAGTTGCTTGTTGGCAAAGAAGGAAACGTGAATCCTGATGGTGGATCTTGACGCTGCCGGTAAAACCACCATTCTGTACAAGCTGAAGCTGGGACTGATCGTCATCACAATCCCTACCCCATTGGTAAGTTTTGCGCTCGTCATAGCTATTCAAGTTAATTTCTATATTCCTTTTTCAGCCTTCATAAACTGGAGTGCAAGAAAGAAGTGCTACTACAAATCACATGCTACTTATATCGCCACTATGTGAATGCACCTTTTCGTGTTTATAGACATTCATCAAATATTTATGTGTTTGTTCTTTAATATTTGGACTTGCACTCAACTGTTATGTATCAGGTTTCAATGTGGAGACTGTTGAATACAAGAACATTAGCTTTACTGTATGGGGATGTTGGAGGTCAAGACAAGGTATTTGCCATGCATATACGTGCAAATACTGGTCTTTATCCCACTGTATATTTGGTTCTCAGAATCGTCCATTGTTTAGATATTATTTCCAAAATACACAAGGTCTTATCTTTGTGGTGGACAGCAATGACCTAGACCGTGTTGTTGAGGCTAGAGATGAACTACATAGGATGCTGAACGAGGTGATAAAATAATATGACCCACAATATATTCCAGTGCCTGAGGGCGTTCCCATCGTTTCACATGACGAAATGTTTTTAATTGCAGGATGAGCTGAGGGATGCTGTGTTGCTGGTTTTTTCTAACAAGCAAGATCTTCCAAATGCTATGAATGCTGCAGAAATAACTGATAAATTGGGGTCTCCATTCTCTCCGGCAGCGCCACTGGTATGTTATTCATGTCTAGAATTAATGGTATCCTACATAATAAGAGCACATTGTCACGGGGTAGGAGTGAAATCCTTTGATCCTCTTTAAAAAAAAAAAAGGTGCATTGCCTTATTTGTTCTGTTATTGCAGTGCAGCTACATTCAGAGCACATGTGCCACTTCTGGCGAGGGATTGTATGAAGGTCTCAACTGGCTTTCAAACAACATGGCAAGCAAGGTATGCTAGTTTCTCTGTTGTCACATACGTTTTTGGCTTCTTTCTGTTACTTATTGTGTGTGTTTATCAGATTCATTATTTGTGTTTTCATGCATAGGTGACTTTTCCAGCAGTGTCAAATTTCCAGATCTGGCCTTTCAGTGAGCTTAATTGAGACAGATCTCACACCTACTTCAGCAGCTTTTTTTTATAGTATGTTACTATTCTTTTGTTTTAGTAAAACATTTTATTATCATAATTCATGAAAGAAGTAGAGTTGTACATTTGTTTTGACAGCAAAAATATGAGCAAATGTCTATTACACAATATTTATATGCCTTTGTTACAATCGTATATTCAGCTAGCATACATAATTTATATTGGTATAATACAGAAGAAATACACCTTGCAAGAAATACCTGCTACTACTGCTAGGCGTCGAAATCATTCAGACTTGACATTTTTGGTTTGAACTATTCCTTCATTTCCAGCGAGGACCAAGTACTTGTCTCTCCTCGTTAGCTTAGTGCTCTCGAAATTCAGTGTCTTTCCAAGCTCGCTTTGCACTTGGTTAGCAATGTCAAATCTCCTCGAATCTCTCTCAGTTTGACCATCAGCAGCAGACTTGGAAGATGACAGACCTTGAACTTGATCCAGCAGTTTAACACAGTAGGAAGGGAATGGGTTCATAAGAAAGAAAATGGGGTCTAAGCATTTTAGTCCACCTGCCGTTGTTCCATAGAACATGCTCACTTTAGAATCCATTGCTACTGGGACTATTGTTTCGCTCATCTCTGCGAACAACGGGCTGAACCTTAACAGGTATGGTTCTCTGCATGTTGTTCCTTCAGGACATACCACCAGATCACCTTGAGTCAGCATCTGATCCATCAACTTTGAGTCCTTGCTTAGGCTTCTTGTAAGCCTGACAGTTTTGATTGGAGCAAGAATCTCGGACAATCTACTGAGGCTATAAGTGACTGCCGTAAGATTTTTCTTCAGACCGAAACTTAAGTAGAGTGGGTCAAGAAGTGTCCTGTGATTGCAAACGTACAAGATACCTTTCGATTTAGGTCCTGTCGACAGGTTAGGATTTGTTGTGAGTTCAAGGCTCAATCCGGTGAAAGCTAATAGAGGACCACCAATGCTGTAGGGCAAGAGTAACGCTATCGAGGCTCGGATGATGGCAAGCAGAACCCCGAAAGGGAACCACATGAACATGGCAATGCAGGAAAATACTGTTGGTCTAAAAGCAAGTCTACCATCATGGAAGATTAATGGCTCAGGATATTTCTCCCTAGGAAGCTGCTTCCAGCTGCTTTTTTCTGACTCATTTGTCAAGAAAATTTCATCACAGCTTGACACTAATCGTCGATCAACGGAGCCATTGTTGCAGCTGATGCCAACAACGACATTAGTATCATCAACAGACATGTTGTTAGTCTTTGCATCTTCCATCAGTCCAGTAAAGTAGCCGTGGAACAACTTCAGGTCTCTCCCAACAACACCGTCGAAACCCATGTAATCTCTCAGAAAGCATTCAATCATAATCTGTGGCATATCACTCACACCGATTTTCTTATCCACTTTAGTTTTTTTCATCACCTCAAAGCCTTCCATCCCAACATTTTCCAGCAAAAACTTGGGTAAAACAGAAGCACCGATTCTAAAGCCATCTTTTTTCAAGCCACAAAAGCAAACCATGACCATCATCTTCAAGCGCACTTCTTCGGATTTCACCAGAAACATCAGAGGATAAATAAGAAGTAAAAGCAAGGCTCTTAGGATACTTCCAGCTTCGAATGCGACGAGCATGAAATATGGGAAAACATTGGATGATTTCAACAGACCATTTTCAATGTTACAGATAACAGTAGTGTTTTCTAAACAGTCTGCTCTTGCAAAGGAACTATGTCTTCGATACTTAAACCTGCTGGACAAACTGCTAGACTTTCTGTTAAGGTATTTGGAACTGTTGGTTCTCAGTTGCTTGACGAGAAGGCGTTTAGTTATTGAGATGGATCTTGAAAAGGCCTTGTTAGCCATTTCTAAGAAGCTTTGAACGCGAGAGAGGATAGTGTTTGTAGAATTTTATGGGAGAGGACTAACTGGGTGATTCTTGGTTATATATTGCAATGTATACGCAAACCAGTCGTTCATTTATTGAATCCCCATGACCAACTGGCATAGAAGTCAACTCTGGGAGCTATAACATCGACAAAAATGAATGTCATTTCAACCGCATTTACTATTATGTTGAATGAAAAATGATACCAAGTCTTCACATCTGCAGCATTATGAGCATGATACAGCATCCACGACAATAAGTCAGTTTTAAAAAAAATTATGTAAGTTTTCCGACTGTGGATTAGGGGTGTCAAAATGGATTGACTAATAAGATTATTAATGAATTTTAAATGGATTAAATGATCCAAACGGATTGAGTTGAATCCATTTAATCCATTGGATTTTTTTAATCCAATGGATTACTTTGCCACCTATACTGTAGATGGAACGCAAAGGTGAAGTGAATGCATAGATGTTGAGAAGAAATGAAATGACTTAGTTGAAGTTAAACTGCTTCTGCTTGCTGTTCTCGAGAAGGGGAATTACTATACTGCTGAATTCACTTTGCTCAACAAAGATACAAGGAAATGTTGGGGAAGGAATTAAAGTTATGGGGTATATAATAACCATTTGAATTCAAGGTTGCATTTAATCTGAGATATGCACTTGATAATTCATGAACTTTTTTAAATTCAAGATGTGTGTCTCGACAAGTTGTCTGACAGGGAGCCTTCAGCAATAAATAGACTGCAAAAAATCCATAAGGGTGTAAATTAGCTGGAGACGATATAAATCGTATTCTTATCCTGAAAAAAAAAAAAGAGTAAGAGAACTTTGCAATGAATCAACCTGGAATGTTCCAGACCATTTATCCAAGAATGGTCATCGGTATAGGCTTGAAACAGTTTTTTGAATTTTACTTTCCTTCTGAGATTTAAACTAGACCGTCACTGAAGACACTGAAGAGCTCCCGCAGATCATGTTCGAGTGCCGGACCCTTGAGAAGCATCCTATTGTTAAGTTGATCCACTGATACTTTTCAAAGGGTGACAATCAAATGGATTGCTGATGATTTAAATGAGGCATTAGTGACAATGGGTCCTTATAAGCCAGCCAATTCTTCTCTTATATTATTTCCTAGCACTGATTGATTTTCACATTGATCATTGTACACAAATTGATATATAATGAACAGAACTACGTGCCGTTAAGCTCCTCGTGGCTTTGTCTGCATGCTCTGATACAGTGAGCTTAACTTTTTCAAATGAAGTAATTAGTAATGGCAACAAACTCTGAATTGCTGGGATGCCCAGAGCAGCAGCGGAAAGTTTGCACAGACAAGAAGCGCAGTTTCATAGCACAGCTGAAACTGCATATCCAAATTTTCTATACATTGTGATTTTTCTGTTTATAATTATTACCTGAATTTTTTTAAATAAACAAGGCTCCGTTTGTTTGCGAGAAAAAAGTGAGAATTTTTTTTAAAGAAAAATGATTTTTCCATAAGAAAGTTGTAAGGAAAAATTGATCTCATTTTCCCTATTTTTCCTTTTTTTAGTTACAACCAAACACACATTTCATTTTCACTCAAAATTTTTCTTTAATTTTTCCTTCCTCTTCTTTTTCTCCGCAACCAAACGGAGCCCAAGTATTCTGGCTTTGCTGGAAAATCCAGACCTATTGCATAAATGCATTGAGATTATTTGAGTATGCCATACACATGATAAACCCAATGACGTTAGTTTAGAAATGTAAGGCTCTGTTTGGCTGTGAGAAAAAAGTGAAGAAAAGTAAGATTCCGTTTGGTTGCGGGGTAAAAAGAGAGGAAAGGTGAAATTAAAGAAAATTTTTGAGTGAAAATGAAATGTGTGTTTGATTGTAAGGAACAAAATGAAAAAATAGGCAAAATGAGATCAAATTTTTTCTTACAACTTTCTCATGGGAAAATCATTTTTCTTTAAATTTTTTTCCTCACTTTTTTTCCCGTAGCCAAACAGAGCCTAAATTTAAAGAAATTGATTTTCTCTTGAGAAAGTTGTAAGGAAAATTTGATCTCATTTTACATTTTTTTACCATTTTTTTCTTACAACCAAAAACACATGTTCATTTTCACTCTAATTTTTTCTTTTTCTCCTTTTTTCCTGGGCCTAACTTTCATATCGATGCAGGCATGCAGCTCCCTTTATATCCAAGCTAAGCTATTTTTTGGTCTCGTAATTACCATGACAAAACATATGTTCAACTACGGATCGTGGCAATGAGGGATTTT